>PVJL010001328.1:254697-274872 GCA_004026885.1 Lyroderma lyra
GGGGGGGGGGGGGGGGGGGGCGTGGACTCATCTTCCAAGAAACAGTTATATCTCAGGTCTCAGAGGTCTGAGGTACCGGAGACAGAGAGACACAATGACCTTTATCTGACCACACGAGCGGACCTAGATTCCTCTGCTAAAGCCGTGGCCCTTCCTCCCTGCCCACAGACTCAGAACTTCTGAGCCGAGATTCCAGGGCTGAAAGTGTCTTCCGTGGAACCCAGGGGAGGGGCGAAGAGAAGGCCCCCAAAAGTGGCAGAAGAGGCTTTTCGATTGGAAAGAATTTGTTCAGCTCCTCGGCTGGGAACAAAGCATCCGCTGCAGCAACATGGCTGCTGCTCCCGGTAACCCTTTTGGTGCCGGCTTGTGCTGTAACACGTTCTGAGGGGCACCTCCTCCAGGCCCTTGGCAATCGAGGATCCCTTCCCACAGCTAAATACATTATTAATTTAGGAGTCATGCCAGACTGGGCCTTTGCAGGGCATCCAAGCCCCAGAATACCTCTCACCCCCAGAACTCCATGCCAAACAATGGCTGTGACTAAGGAGGGGAGAACAAGGCCCCTCTGTCTGGGACAGAGAAAACTGCTGGATGGAACTCAACAGAGAGATCAAGCTCCCACAGTCGCCACGCGAGCCAACCAAGTCTCCAGGGCTCCCAAAGGGCTGATCTGTAGCCATCTCCCACCTGGATGAAGGTGTGGGACTGTGGCCAGCCACTTCACCCCTGACTCCCTCCCAGCCTTTCCAAGTGTGTGATATCCCACCACACACTCACTCCCAGAGCTATCTCCTCATTGGTTCTGGTGGTAAGCAATTCTCACACTCACTCCCAGAAGCAGAGAAGGATGTGTGAGCATCTCTGATTACACTGGGGAGCAGGAAGACCCATGGCTGCCAAATGACTCATTCTAGTGCTCACAGGTGGCAGTGATGTGAGCAGAACTCAGGACCTTAGCATCCCAGGTGCAACGGGAATCACCAACACCATTCTGGGGCTACCGTGGGGAAGGCACAGGGATGTCCAGCCCTCTGCCACTGTATTCATAGCCACAGCAGAATTTATTAATGCATGGAGATGCAGGTACCCTGACAGATTGGAGGAGAGGAGCTGGGCAAAATTCACAACCAACATAAGGACGGCGGGTCCAAGTTTGTTCAGTTAGGGCTGCTGA
The DNA here is from genome assembly GCA_004026885.1 of Lyroderma lyra. Taxonomy (NCBI): domain Eukaryota; kingdom Metazoa; phylum Chordata; class Mammalia; order Chiroptera; family Megadermatidae; genus Lyroderma; species Lyroderma lyra. The sequence goes on from PVJL010001328.1 coordinate 255,872, forward strand.
GAAGTAGGAAGTCCCAGAAGACTTACTTTTCTCCACGTTTAAGCCCTAAAAGGGAAAGAACCTAACCTCTGCCCCATCCCAGCAGATGCAAACCATCCCTGCTGTCCTCCAGCTTTCCAAGTTCCAAGTGCCAAGTGATCGAAAGCACAAATTCTGGGGTTAGACAGACCTGAGTTAGGTCTTTCTCTATGTCTTACCCTGTGAACCTGAGCAAGTCATTTGACCTCTGTGAAACTCAATTATGAGGTGAGGAGTGGATACACAGAAGAGATGGGGGAGGAGTAGAATCATCTTCAAAGAGAAATTGATACCTCAGGTGTCAGAGATCTGAGGTACTTGTCCAACAAAAGTGTTGGGAAGAGCAAGTGAGATGTTGTGGTTCTCAGAGGAGGTGTGTCATAAGACTTGCAATCAACTATCAGAATCACATGGGTGTTATTTCAAAATATAATTCTGATTAGTAGAAGCAGGGTGGAGCAAAGATATATTTTGAATAAAAACTCCTGGGGTGGCAGCCACTTGTGCTTTTTACAATTATAGTTTCCCCATATATAAAGACACCCTGGCATCTAGCAGAGTCTGTGTGGCTTTCCATCAGTCAGAAAAGAAAGAACTTGCCAAAGTTTCAGATAGTTTGGTCACCCCCAAAGCCCTGATCCTAGGACACTAGACGTACTGCAGTCACGACGGAGCCAAAAGCCTATCTCTGCACATGCAGAGCCCGGGTGCAGCAGGCTCCCACTTCACGCGGGAGAACGGGGCCGTAGGCGCCACTGGGGTCCCAGGCTGCCCGTCCTATAGCTCCCTGTTCCCTCAACCCAAGCCGGGACCTGCCGCCCCTCTGGTCCCAGGGCCTCTCGTCCTGTCCGGCCCAGACGTCGGGGCTGGACGCGCCGCCGACCTCGGCTCGGCTCGGAGCCTCCCGGCCCAGCGGGACCAGGAGACCCACGGGTCATAGAGTCCCGCTCGCCCCGCGCCTAGAGCGCCCAGAGTAGTTCCAGCGCTTCAGGCGCCGGAGCCCGCCTCAAGCCCGCCTGGAAGCTACCAGGTCCGGCTGGAGGGCAGGGTGGGAGGACGCTCCTGAGTCCTCGCGGGCCCTGGGCAACTGAGACCTGGGGCTGTCACCAAGGCGTGCCGTCAGCGGTGAGTGGAGGGAAGCTGTGAGGTGGCCGGGGACAGCCCGTGCGTGTGACCTGTCAGCGAGCGCGGGCAGTGAAAGGTGGTGTGCGTGCAAGCTCTCGTGCGAGGGCGTGTGCGTGCAGGTGAAGCGGGGCGAGCTCTTGTGCCCTGGGCGCGCGCCTCCGTTGTCCACAGATGCGTTTGTTTTGATGAGGGAATAAAGGGGGTTGAGAAGAAGAGCAAAGTCCCAGCTCCAGAGAGTTGGGAGAAACGTAAGAGGGAACCTAAAGAGCGGCGGAGCGTGCGGGCGCCGGAGCCTCGGAGGTTTTAACTGCCTCAACCCAGGACCCCAGACCCCGGTGGAGACCGTCCCCAGATCGCCGGCCCCAGCCTTTCCTGAGTGTGGGGCGGGTTTGTCCTATCCCCCCTCGGCTACAATCACCACCATCTCCTGGGGCTCAGGGCCCCATCCCTGCTTCGGCCACACCTCTGGTCCCGCACAATCAATCCAAATGGCCCCGACAATCGGGTGGAGCGCAGCTGTGGGCTGAGCCCGCCCGAGAGGCGGGGATACAAGTTCAACGTCCCTTCTGTGGGTGGGCGGCTTCTCCACTGCCGCCCCCAGGGGTCGCGCGGAGCCCCTCACCTGGCTCCGTTCCCGCAGCGTGCTAGAGCGGGACCGGAAGCAGTCAGGTTCCAGCGCCAGCGCTGAGGGCGGCTGGACGCTGAGGGGCCTTAGGAAAGTGAAGTCGCTGCCATCCGAGGCCGGAGAAAAGCACGTCCGGTAGCAATGGCGCTGCGAGTCTGCGGGCCGCAGCGTCACCTCCATGTACTTGAGCGTGCCGTCTGAGCTAACCTGTACGTTGGGGCTGGACTGCTTATAGTAGTCCCGGGAGGGCGAGTCCTGGCGCCCGCAACACTGGCCCCCACCCCCATCCCCGTCCGCGTGCCCCCGAAGGCACTTAGCTGACAGAAAGGTGAAGGTGACTAAGGATAAGAGACTGACAGCTGCAAGAGCTACGATGAGGTAAAGGGTAAGGTCTGAACGCTCAGGAGGGTGTGTGAGGAAGTCGCTGGATTTGGGCATTTCCTCGGGGTCCTCATCCTCCAGAACCAGCAGCACTGTGGCTGTAGAGGACAGTGAAGGATCACCATTGTCCCTCACCAGGACCACCACCTGTTGGGTGTCAGAGTCATCCTCCAGTAAGGCCCGGGCTGTGCGCACCTCACCAGTGTGTGCAGACACCAGGAACAGTCCTGGGGCCGTGGACTGCGGCAACAGTGAATAGGAGAGCCATGCATTGTGGCCTGCATCAGCATCCACAGCTGTGACCTTGGTGACCAAGGAGCCAGGAGGCGCAGAGCGAGGGAGACGCTGGGGGACTGAGAGTTCCTGGCCAGGCCTTGGGTGCAGCACTGCTGGGGCATTATCATTCTGGTCCAGGACAAACACATGCAGAGATGTGTTGGCATGCAATGCGGGAGAGCCAGAGTCTCGAACCTCCACTGTGACCTGCAGCATCTGCAGCAATTCGTAGTCAAAGGTGCACTGGGCGAAGACCCGCCCATCCTCAGGGTTAACATACACGAAGGAGGAGGCTGGGACTCCCTGAATCTGATTCCCTACAATGGAGTAGGTCAGACGGGCATTATCCCCAATGTCTGGATCAGAGGCAACCACAGTACAGAGCAGGGAGCCTGGAGGCCGATTCTCCGGGATGTAAGCAGTATAGAGCTGCTGGGTGAAGTAGGGCGCATTGTCGTTAACATCTGAAATGTTGAGCCTGATGGTGAGATGTGTGTGCAGAGGAGGCGAGCCTGCATCGCTGGCCAGCAGCTCCATGATATAGTGGGATGTGGCCTCACGGTCCAAGGGCTGGCTGGTCAGCAGTGAGTAGTGGTTCTCAGAAGGCTTAATCTGAAATGGCAGGTCCGGAGAGATATCAAGGCTCACTTCACCATTTCTCCCTGAGTCTCGGTCCCGCACATTAAACAATCCCACCACTGTGCCCACTGGTGTATTCTCCAGGACAGGGTTGACCAAAGAGGCCAGTAGTACCTCTGGGGCATTGTCATTGGCATCCCCCACATCCACTTGAATCACACAGTGGCCTTCCATGCCTGGCTGTCCCTGGTCACGGGCTCTTGCATGAATTTCATAGAAACTTGACTCCTCAAAGTCGATGAGACCCAAAACATGGATTGCTCCACTGCTAGGGTCTAGGCCAAAGAGATTCCGCACTGCCTCAGATGTGTGGTCTCCAAAAGAATACTCTACCTGGCCATTGGTGCCCTCATCTGGATCAGTGGCATTGAGACGGAGCAGCAGTGTACCCACAGGTGCATTCTCTGGGAGTCCCACACGTAGAACTGAGGACTGGAAGGATGGAGCATTATCATTGACATCCAGCACAGTGACAGAGATAAGGGTGGTCCCTGAGCGGGCTGGGATACCCCCATCCACAGCAGTGAGTACCAACTGATGTCTTGCCTGGGCTTCGCGGTCCAGCTGCTGCTCTAGCACCAGCTCTGGGAACAGCTTCCCATCTTTTAGGGTCTTCACATGCAGAGAGAAGTGGTTATTGGGGCTCAGGGTGTAGAAGCTCACAGTATTGGTGCCCACATCTGGATCCTGGGCACTATCCAGTGGGAATCGTGCCCCAAGGGCAGCTGATTCTGAGATGCGTATCTCTCGCTCAAGGGTGGCAAAGCTAGGAGAGTTGTCATTGAGATCCAGGATCTCTACCTCTACACGGATTAGTTCCAGTGGGTGTTCGGTGACCACCTGCACTGGCAGCAGGCAGCTGGTGCTGGCTCCACACAGGCTCTCTCGGTCAATCTTTTGATTTACTGCCAGAGCACCACTCATCAAGCTCAGAGAAAAATAGTGCCCATTCTCCTCAGAGCCCAACCGCAGTCGGCGGCTCAACAGATCTGTCACCTTTAAGCCTAGATCCTGAGCAACATTCCCCACCAGCGTCCCCGGTTCAGACTCCTCCACCATTGAGTAATGAAGCTGCCCAGACACCCGGACCCAGCACAAGGACAACATGCACAGCACTTGCCATTTCCCAGCGAGCTGTGGGGGTGTCTTGGGCCCCATGACCCAGAAGTCCCTTTCTGGACACTGACTCTGTGCTGTCCTGTCTCCGAGGTAGACCCAGGGCTTGGAATGTAGCAGCTGAAATCTCTTGTGTCTCCTTCCAGCCTCTTAAAAACTGCTCCGGGGTTTGTCTGCCTGCAGCAGTTCTTCTTAGTCACCAAATGGCGGGGGTGGGTGGGGGGGAGGGGAACTGAATCTGAGTGGAGCTGGGGAGCTGGGGGAGGAGAGGCAGGCAGGAAGAGCAGATCCCCCACCTCGGCTCTGAGTCTGATTGGCTAAAAAGTCTGTCTGCTCTCAACCAATTAAGAAGACTCCTCAGTCCCAGAAACCTTAGGAACAGGCGCTGCAAATCTGTGTCACAGAAGCCTCCTGCTTCCCCACTCACTTCGTGCTGCAGGTTGATTCAGCCCCCTTGGCAGCAAAATTTGACAGCTCAGATGGTGCTCAACAGGGAAGACAAAGTAGTACAAAACTTCTCAGTGTTCTCTCCCAGTAACTTCCTGCATGACTTCAGAAGCTTCCACTACTTTGCTTGGACCAACAAAAGTTTGTCTTTCTGAGGAAAGCAAAGCCCATGTATTCCCCCTCCCATCCCCATCCTGCCAAACACTCTTAAGATGTAACAAGAGATTTGTTAGGATCTTGTACAGTCTTGCTCTGACTTTTAAGCAATGCTCTGAGGAATCTCAATGCCAGCTGACAGCTATAGGACTCAGCTTTTTTGAGATCCCAGACTTCAGCTATGGAATAAATGTCACAGCTTGTGGAAGGGAAAACATTTCTGGAACTGATCCAGGTCACCCAGGAGGGTGATTAGAAGCTAGGCATGGCCTCTAGGCATTATAGTATCACCAATTCAGATAAACTCTACTTAGATGCTCCCAGAGTAGCTCTCTCTAAGAACTCCTCATCTGCAAACCAGTTTTCTGCCATTAAGTTATTTCCCGTGCTTTTTTTTTTTTTTTACCTAAAAGGTAATGTTCCCCTGCCCCACATCTACTGCATCTAGCTCAAATTCCAGTGGGGACTTGACTGGGAGTCCTAAAGACCTAGACTAAAAGATCTCTGCCTCCACCGTGATGCCTCTCTGCTCCCTTGGTTCTCTCTTCTTTGTGCTCTCTTCCATATTTCAAGCAGAGAGTTCCCTTCACAGTGGATTAGGGAGTACTTGATACTATGGGGCAAAGATATTCTTTTCCCTCAGTCCATTGGGAAATGGTAACCTAGTATTAACGTAGTCCAGAACCTGGCCTCTTCATTCAAAAGGAGTAGGAAAAGCAGCAACCTGGGTTTAACTAACTGTCCAGTGCACCCTACCCTTGTGCACTGTAGCCTTCTATGCTCCCACATTCTGGCCACATGCTTCCACAATACCCTGGCTCTTAATCACTTACTTTCATTTCTTCCTCCCAGATAAGGGCACAACCCAAACCCAAGTGCTAATCTGTGACAGCTCCCTGGTTAATTCACAAAACATTTCTAAAGTACAACATCTTCCACATAGTTACCACTCACAAAAATGGTGACATCACTACGGGCTCTTATAGAGAGGTCAACATGGCACAGCCATATGCCTGGATTGGAATAACCCTCAAGCATTGGTTGAGCCTGCAAAGGTCTCACCTCCAGCCCATAGAGAAGATCAGAGGGTGGGCAGCTTGGGCGAACAGGCTCCCCTGCCATAGGTGCACTGGGCGACTTCACCATCATGAAGCTATCGCTCCGAGTGGGTGCAGAAGCCAAGGGTGTACAGCCATGAGAGTGGCCACCCACATCAACAAACTTGATAGGATCATCTGACCCTAGCTGGATTCGAAGGATCCCATTGGAGGGAGGAAGCCCCTCCCTCCTTCGAGATCGGGTGAGACAGGCACAGGTGCCAGCAGGAAAGCAGGTCACTCCACAGGCAGCCCCACGCAGACACTTAGAGAGTAGTGCCACGAATGAGCCAAAGGACACAAAGCAAATTGCCACTAGTGATACAGCCAAGTAGAGGGTCAGGCGGGATTCTCCTTCCCTTGGAGCTGAAGATTCTCGAAGATCAGGGACAACTGGATGAGCGTCTTCCTCCAAGGACACTAGAAGAGTAACAGAAGTAGAGAGTGGTGGGGTACCACTATCCTTTACCACAATGACCAGCTTCTGCGGTGGGAGATCAGCCGGGATGGGAACGGCCGTCCGCACCTCCCCAGCATAGCGAGAAACTGCAAACAGGCTGGGATCTGGGGCTTCCAGGAGCTGATATGAAACCCAAGCATTGTAACCTGAATCCAAGTCCACAGCAGTCACCTTTGTGACAAGGTGACCAGCACCAACTGATGGAGGCAGTGCTTGGGGACATAAGGAACCAGGCCGGGCCCTAGGGCGGAGCACAGCTGGTGCATTGTCATTGAGGTCCAGCACGAATAGACGAACTGTCACAGTGCTACTTAGAGGTGGGTTGCCCCGATCCCGGGCCTGCACCTCAAACTGCAGTGTCTGTGTTTGCTCATAGTCAAAGGATCGAGTAGCATGAACAGCTCCCGTCTGGGGGTTCAGAGAGATGAAGGAGGAAGCTGACACATCTCGATTTCTGGGCTCTAGGAGAGAGTAGGAGATAAGCGCATTTAAGCCAGAGTCTGGATCAGAGGCTGCAAGGGAGCAAAGCAGGTCCCCCGGGCGGTTGTTCTCAGGAACAAACACCTCATGTGACCTCTGGAAGAAAGAGGGTGGGTTATCGTTCACATCTGAAATATTGAGGAAGATAGTCCTTTGGGTACTCAGAGGAGGGTTCCCAGCATCAGAAGCAGTGACCATGATGTCATAGCTGGATTTGGTTTCTCTGTCCAAGGGCCCAGCAGTCACCAGGGAGAACTGGTTCCTGAAGGCAGACTTGAGGGCAAAGGGCAAGTGGTCAGGAATACGGAGGCTCACATCTCCATTTGACCCTGAGTCTGGGTCCTGCACACTGATGAGTGCCACCACAGTGCCAGGTTCTGCGCTCTCTGGGAGAGTCCCAAGCTCTGAAGTCACTGTGATGTGGGGGGCATTGTCATTTACATCCAGGAGATCCACTCGAAGGCTGCAGTGTTGTTCCATGGCTGGAGAACCCCCGTCACGGGCCCGAACATCAAATTCGTAGTAATTCTCATTCTCAAAATCTAGGGGCCCCTGAAGGGTAAGCTTTCCAGTAGTGGGGTGCAGGCTAAAGAGGTTTCTCACACGATCAGGGGTGTGACCGCTGAAAGAAAAGGTGACATTACCACTGGGACCCAGGTCCGGGTCAGAGGCATTGAGCTGGATGAGCAGCATGCCCGCTGGTGCACTCTCCAACACACTGATCCTGTAGCTGGATTGCTGGAAGGCAGGGGCGTTGTCGTTCACGTCCAGCACTGATACGCGGAGCTCTGCAGTGCCAGATCTTGGGGGGTTACCTCCATCCACAGCAGTCAGCACCAGGCGGTAGTCTGATTGCTTCTCCCGATCCAAAGGCTTCTCCAGGAGCAGCTCTGGGACCAGGCTGCCGTCGCTGCGCTTCTTGACATCCAGTGCAAAGTGTTCATTGGAGCTTAGCCTATAGCTGCTGATGGAGTTGCTCCCCACATCTGCATCCTGAGCCTTTTCCAAGGGGAAACGCTGTCCTGGAGGAGCTGCCTCCCCAATTTCCAAGTCCAGCTGCTGCCGAGGAAATCGGGGGGCGTGATCATTCACATCCACGATTTCTACCTCCGCTCGGTACATTTCCAAAGGCCCTTCGGTTACAAACTCCAGGGGCACGATGCAGCTGGCACTGAGCCCACACAGTGCCTCTCGATCTATTGGGTTCTTGATGAGCAGGGCTCCGCTGTCCAAATCCACACGAAAGTGTCTTTGGTTCACCTCTCCAGCGACCTGCAGCCTGCGAGCTGACAGACTCTCTGTATCCAGCAGGAAATCTTGGGCGACATTCCCCACAAAAGTCCCCTCCTGTGACTCCTCTGGGACCGGGTAGCGGATCTGCCCACAAACGTAACCCAGGTGGCAAAAGAGGAACAAAAGGGTAGCCCCCGGGCAGATTTCTACCCAGCTTCTCACCTTGTGGAGCATTGCTGCCACCCGCTAGTTCTCAACCTGGTCCTTAGAAGCGGAAGAAGCCGACCCGCCCCAAACGGCCACAGCAGCTGGAGACACCTATCTCCCTTTCCCCGCGCCAGTTCTGGCGCTGCTGGGCCGGCGCCGCAAGGGTTACGCGCCTTTTTGCTGGTGGCGGGGTAGATTTGTCTGCCTTCCACCACCCGATTGGCGGACAGCAGCTCCTGGGCTCAGCCAATAGGCTGAGCAGAGAACAGCCCAATAGCAGCAGGGTTAATGCGTCGCAGCATTGGAGGAAAAACACACACACACACACACACACAGACACACACAAAACAACAACAACAAAAAAACACCTATTTTTTCGCTTTCCTCCTGTTCAACAGCATTTCTTTCCACGGGTTATTGCCTCAGTGGAGAGGCAGACAACATATATGTATCTCTCTCCGCTCTAACACACCAACTTGCCCCGCCCCTTTTCGGCGGGGGGGAAAACAGCGACAGCCAGAGCCCTAGCAACCTGCAGCCCAGAGAGGAGTAGCCATTTGAGACTGGTCATTTTGTTCGAGCCAGTATTGTTGTTATCCACCAGTATTCTAAATGAGTAGCTTTTGCCTCTGTCCAATTGTATGAGAGCAACAACTAATTAAAGCACTGCCATATATGCAAAACTCTGCTCCTCTGCAAATTATTCAGAAACATATCACCTCTTTGCAGAAAAGCCTTACACATTAATGTAGCCAGTTAAATTTATACAGCACACGTTTCTGTTGTAACAGGAAGCGCAGAGGAAACCAAACCTCTTTTATTCAGACGCTTGCTAGTGATATACTAAATTACCATTCATTGATTTCAAGGACAGTACGGACGGAGACGAAGCCTAGTGGAGGAAGCCAGGAGAGGGAGATGTTCCAAATCAGTAAAGAATCAGTTGTATCTGGGAGGCGCTAAGGACTAGATCTCATTACCTGGCAGACCGCTCCTGTTAGCAGATTTAATAGCTCCGGTGAATGATTGAGATCAGCTACCAACAGCACTGTGCCTGCAAATCCCCTTTATTTGACACCATGGTATGCTTGATATGTTGTTAATTACCAACAGACTGTTTGAAAAGAGCAAGCTTTTCACTTAGCCCCAGGGGGCCACTCGGAGCTGCAGACTTGATCTCACTCCACCCCCATCCCATTCAGACCCTCCCAGGAGCCTGGCTACCACCTTGCATAAACACAGAAACACAGCTCATTTCACATTGTAAACCTGCAAGCTGTAATCCAAGTGGCAAACACACCAGAGCATGGAGAGAAAAATCCAGCCTGATCTGGACATGAGATTTCTTAATTCATCTGAAACCTCACCTAGGTTACCACTGGATGCCCAAAACAGGAGTAAAACCTGGGTTTCTTATCCTCCCTAGATTTTTTTCCAAGCCCTTGACCCTCAGGATGATGGTGGTGAGGCCAGCAACCAACAACCTGGTTTCAAAAGGAGGTATCTGCTTTCTGTGTTCTTTTACAAAAAACAAACAAAACCACCACATAAACCGCCTCCCATGGGAATAATGGAGGTGTAAGTCAGACTGACCTACTAGGTGTTTATGCCAGGATTTCACTTTAGTGAATAACACCATCATCCACCCAGCTGCTTCAGCTGGAATGGGGGAGGGGAAGATCATCTTTGACTCAGTCCTCTCTCTGTCTACCTATATCATGTCAATCAACAAGTCCTGATTATTTTACTCTAGTCATCTCCCTTCATCTATACTGTCGGTGGTGGTTCAAGCATTTATCAATCTTCTCCTCAAATATTGCAATAGCCTTCTAACTGTTCTCTCTGTCTCCAGTCTCAATATCCCCAATCCATCTCAGAATATGGCTGCCAGAATAATCTCTCTAAAGCAAACAAACAAACAGAAAAACCCTGATGGCATCATACACATTGTCCTTTCAAAATTCAGCAATGACTATCATCAATACAGAATAAAATAAAAACTTGGCCTGGACTAAAGGTAATTAAAAATCTAACTCCTGCCTACTGGTTTCACTTTATTTCTTCCAAAGACTGTCTGTTTTACAAACATACTGTAATGTAATTATCCCTCTGCATGAAATTTCCAGTAAAGTCCCCTTCATGCCCTTCTTTCCCGTTTACTATTTAACAAACTACTACTCAATCTTTAGTTCTCAGCTCAAGCATCACCACCTCTGTGAAGACCTTCTGATTTTCCCAGGCTGGCTTCTTGATCCCATTGCTTCTTGTATTATCTTCTTTTTGGGGGGGTGGGGCATGTCTGTCTTCTATGGTACTCTGTGGACCATAATGGTAGGGACTATCTTTTTATCTTTTACATTGGGATGCTCATAGGGATGCTCAATAAATGGTGAATTATTGATATTATCATTTAGTAGTTCAACAAATATTTATTGAATACTTGTACTTTATAAGTATTAATACTATATGTTGCATACAAAACTTTATATGCATACTTTTCACTCTCAACAATTTTGATATTACCTTTATTTTATAAAGATGAGGACACTGGAGTTCAGAGAAGTTAAGAGATTTGTCTAAAGCTAAATAACTATATGTGCAGTACTAGGAACCTCTCACTCCCACCCCTAGTCTGTCCGGAAAGAAATAAAGTCCCTTTCTACAACATCTTAAATGAGTTTTCTATCAGTCTGTCATCTCTATAAACATTACTGGCCCTTTAGTGATGTCTTTAATATCCAAGAACTAGACCTCTTATAGCTCTTACCCCTTTATATTTGCAAGTTCACACCAAAAACAAACAGGCCTACAATCTGTATTACTAGAATTGGAGCATTATAAAGACTTAATCCTACATATCCCTGATTTGCCCTTTTTATGCCATGTGATTCTCCCATGTCTAGATTTTAAAAAGAGCTTTATTGAAATATAATTCACATACCACACAACTCACCCATTTAAAGTGTCAATTCAACCAATGTCACCCCAATAAATTTAACAATTTTTAAAAAAGTGTACAACTCAGTGTTTTGTTTTGTTTTTAGGATAGCCACATATACTAAAACAATACAATCATCACCACATTCTAATTATAGAACATTTTTATCAGCTCCTAAAGAGACCCCATAGCCATTGCCCAGCTCTAGATTTTAAAAGAATTGTTGTCCCATTGGTAGTGGTTTAGGAAGATTTTCTCTTTAGATAACTGAACTATCATCTTATGTCTTCCCTACAATGCTCTTCTAGAACTATGCTATGATATATATATATATATATACACACACACACACACACACACACACACACACACACACATATATATATATATATATATGTAGTTCCCTGGCTGGGAATCGAACCCAGGCCGCAGCGTTGACAGCGCTGAAACCTTAGCCACTACACCACCAGGGAACTCCCATCTATGTAATATTTTAAGGTTGGAAAATAACATCACAGGATTTTTAAAAGTTTGTCCTCACCCAATAAGGTTGGCTCCTTGTTCTATAAACACGAGAATAACACTTTGCTTCATAAAAACGCTTAATTGATAGACTGGCCGTTTCGGTAGGGCAGTGGTTTTCAAACTTGTCTGCACACTGGAATTACTTTGGGACCTTTGAAAAATACTGATCCCTGTGTTCCACCCCAAGAGATTGTGCTTTCATTGGTGTGGGATGTAGCCTGGACTTCAGAATTTTTTAAAGCTCCTTTGATAATTCTAGTGCGCAACCAAGTTTGAGAACATTGTTCTAGGGAAAGTGTCATGTCAGCTGTTTTCCAGTGTGACCAGAAGAGTAGCACCTGGTTTTCTCTGGCTTTCATCCATATATGCCTCTACTTTGTCATCCTTGGCTATCTCCAGATTTGCTCATTTCTGAGGTGATTTTAAAATTTGGGGTTGGTAAAGAGCTAATAAAAATAATACCAGTAATATCTAAGAATTTTTTTAACATTTATACCAGGGAACTCCCTGATATACCAGGCACTGTGTATACATATCATGCACTAATCTTATAATGCTGTTGTTGCTCCCATTTTGCATATGAGAAACAGGCTTAGAAAGATTATTTGGTCAAGGATTCATAGTTGGTAAGTGGTGGAGCCACATTTGTCTAACTGCCAAATCCAAGTATTGATAGCAATAATACACTTATTAAATTAGTAACAAAATTGTGGCTCTCCCACCATCAGAAGTGTGTGTGTCAAGTCAAAGGCTTTGCAGTCACCTGTACACCATCCTGAATAAATGAAAGCTTTACCTATCTCAGGATATGAATTTACCTACCTTTCACTTTAAGCATATATCTAAGAGAAAGAATGCTGGAAGAATAGGGAATTACATGGGGATGGGGGATATTACAAAAAACTTTCATTTTGTACTTTGTGTTCTTTTGGATTGTCTGGATTTATTCTCAAAAAATGATTCTTTTAACATTTAACACTGCACATAGATGCTATATTGTAGATTTGTACACTGGAAGCTAAGTAATTTTTACTAATGAATGCCATCCCAATAAACCTAACAATAAAAAGAAAAAAAAAAGGTGATTACTTTTACTTTTATAATTAATGGTGGTTATCTTTGGATTTGGGGATTAGAGTTAGTTTTAATTTTTTCTTTACACTTTTCTCTGTTTTCCAAATTTTCTATAATACACACGCATCACTATTATAACATAAAAATATTTTGTAAGTAATGTGCACATCATTTCCAGTAAGTGATGTCCTTGAAATAAAATTTAAAGGATGCCTAGAATTTTATTTTTCATAGAAAATCATATTAAAATAAGGTCCCGGATCTGTGTAGGCAAAGGAAAATTATCAGCAAACCATTAGTTTTAAATGCAAATGTGGCAATCTCTTGAAAGATGGATTAATGAGGTGGTTTTTATATTCCTAGAGTTGTTCAGCAGCTTGTTCCCAATGCAAATAACACCAAGCTAAGCTCTGAGTCCTGAGATCCTGAGTTTTAGTTTAATGGCCCCTTAGCAAGATTGGTTAGTTGTTGTGGCAAGCAAGTGTTGAGGGTATGAACTGGGTCCACAGATGAATCAATTAATTCCACGTTGTGTGGGACCACAAATCACACTCTAGCCAGGCCACCCGCCTTGCAAAGGCAGGAAGTTTGATCTAGGAAGTAACAGGTGAAAATGTTGATGCATCATTAGGTGGAAAACATCTTCACTAAAAAACCAGCTCCATACCTTTCTAAAATAAATAAATAAATAAATAAAAGCATTAATATCGTCGCAGACGACCTGCTAACCCTTACCTGTCCGGGAGGGGAGCTCTCTGCACCCAGCACTTGCCTATACAACACGGGATCGCAGCTCCGCAGCAGCGTGTTCTGGCGACTGGCCAGAGGGCTGGCGGGCCCAGGTTTCTTCAGCAATGGGTCGCTGCGGCGCGAGTCAGTGGTGAGGTACAACTGATGGTAAAGATGTGGCGGCACCAGGCCTCCCCGCACGGCGTCCGCGTGCAGAGAGGGTCCTGGTGTTCGGTACAAGGAGCTCACGGGGCCTCGGTATAGGTCCCTGGACTGTTTCCACTTGTAAACTTTGAATATGATCACTCCCAGTACTGTGACTGCGAACCCCACAGAGACCAGGATTAGAGAGAGGAGTAGATAAAAGGTGAGATTTTTATTCTGCTCCCCAGGAGCAGAGCCAGAGGGGAACTCGGCCCGGGCTTCTGGAGATTCCTCAGTTACTGACACGGTCAGGGTCGCGGTGGTGGACAGCGATGGCTCCCCATTGTCTTTGATCAAGACTGTGACAGTTTGCCTGGGCGAATCTGTGTCCTGGACTGGGCGAGCAGTGCTGACCTGACCCGTGTGAAGCCCCACAGCAAAAAGGCTCTGATTGGGGGCTCCCAAGAGGCTGTAGGAGAGCCAGGCGTTGTGCCCTGCGTCTGGGTCCCAGCCTACCACCCGCGTAACCACATGGCCGGCAGGCGTACCTCGGGGGAGCATCTCCACTGAGCTTCGGCCAGGCCGGGGGTATAGGACTTGGGGGGCATTGTCATTGCGATCAGTGACAAATATGTTCACGCTGATGTTGGTAGTCAGGACCGGAGTGCCCCCATCGCTGATATGAGCTGTTAATTCGAACTCCCGCCGATCCTCATAGTCCAGGGGCACTAAGGATGACACGACGCCACTATCACGATTTATCGTGAAATAGCGGCCTACTAACCCAGTTTCAGCTCCTTGCTCCAAGAGAAAAAAAGAAAGGCGAGCATTCTGCGGGGCATCCGGGTCCCAGACACTTAGATTTAGTATTGGAACTCCGGGAAGGTTATTTTCCTCCACGTAAACGTCGTAGGACGATTGAGAAGATTGTGGGGGGTTGTCGTTGATGTCGGACACTTGAACTCTCACTGTCGTAAGGGCTGAGAGGGAAGGGGCTCCCGCATCTCGAGCAGTGATGCTGAGGTTGTATTCTGGCACGGTCTCCCTGTCCAGGACTGCGCTGGTTTTCAAAGTAAAGTAATTCTTGAGGGAAGAAGTAAGACTGAAGGGGAGACCAGAAGGGATCTCGCAAGTCACCAGCCCATTCTCCCCAGCATCCAGATCGCTCACACTGAGCAAAGCGATGACAGTTCCCAGGGGGGCATCCTCGGGAACTGGGCTGTACACGGAAGTGACTGTGATCTCCGGGGCATTGTCATTAACGTCCACAACCTCTACCAAAACTTTGCAATGCGCTCCTTCGGGATTGGCGCCCTTGTCTTTGGCCTGTATGTAAATTTCGTGGAGTTTCGTGTCTTCAAAGTCCAGCCGACCTTTGATTGTCAGCACTCCGGTTACAAGGTCTAAGGAGAAGAGTTCCCGCACGCCAGCGCGGGTGTGGCTGCCGAAGGAGTAAACGATTTCACCGTTGGGGCCTTCATCCAGATCCGTTGCTCGGACCTGCACCACGCGAGTGCCAGGGGGAGCATCCTCCAGGACCCGCGCCCGGTACAGAGACTGGTTGAAGGCGGGCGCGTTGTCATTCGCGTCCAGCACAGTGATGCGAATAGGCAGGCTGGCGGAGCGAGCCGGGGTCCCTCCGTCCGAGGCCGTCAGCACCAGCTGGAGACTCGGCTCTCGCTCCCGGTCCAGGGCGCGCTCCAGCACCAGCTCCGCGTACTTGGTGCTGTCCTCCCGCGTCTGCACGCGAAGCGCAAAGTATTCATTACGGCTCAGCTCATAGGTTTGTAAAGAGTTGCTTCCCACATCGGGATCGTGCGCGCTCTCGAGCGGAAAGCGCGTGCCCGGCGCCACGGCCTCGCTAATCTCCAATTTCATTTCCCGGGTAGGGAACGCGGGATTGTTGTCGTTGATATCCTGAATCACCACTTCCACACTGAACAGCTCTAGCGGAGTCTCCACTAACAACTCCAGAGTTACGGTGCAGGAAGGCAGTGTCCCACAAAGCTCTTCTCGGTCCAGGCGGTCGTTCACGTACATCTCTCCGGTCTCCCGATTCACCTCAAAGAATCTTCGGCTAGATGGGGACACCACCCGGAGCCTGCGAGCTGACAGGCTACTGAGATCCAAGTCAAGGTCCTTGACCACGTTGCCCACCACGAAACCCTTCTCTCTTTCCTCCAGGATCTCATAGCGAATGACGGCGGAAGCCTTGTGCAAGGCACCAAGCAGAAGCAAAACTCCCACCACTCTCCCGGTGCTTACCAGTCCGCTCCTCCAGGCCTCTGGGACCATCTCACTCAAAGGCAGTTCCTCTTAGCGGGGTCTTGATTGTCCCGGCGTTTTCGCTGAGAAACTTTCAGCGGGTTAGCGCTTTGGCGCTGGGCGCCGAGTCGGACATGGCTTTCTGGATGCCGTTGATTTGCTTGCCGGCTGTTCAGTCTCTGCCTCATCCCGGGGCGCCGAGAGGGGGACGGGCCGGGGCCAGATCTCCAGCCTCTTCATTGGCCGACAGCGGCACGCAGAGTTCCAGCCAATAACTGCACGAAGAATGCGCTAGCGCCCGGCTCTCTGAGCGGGACGCGCGCTTAGCGCCAGGAACTTCACTTGCCTTTGGCTTCCTTCCAGAGTTTGCGGCCAAAGCGCCTTGGCAGTATCCGTACCTCGCAAACCTACCTTAGCCTGGAAAGCCAATTGCAGGACGATGAATCTGGCCGTTCTGCAAGCCTTCAAGCCAAACCAACCTATTGCACATTTTAATGGCTGTCTTTAATCGAAAGAAGAGGGAATCAAACGAAACCGAAAACGATACAACGTTGTCTGGAAAAACAACAAATTTGGTTTGTTGGAGGACTGGGTAAAACCGGTCCAGCTTGACTCTGTTTGTAAGGAGGCATTCAGATTTCTGTGTTAATGATTTCCGTTTTGTCTCTTACAAATGAAACTAGAATTCCGTCACTTCCTCAGTAAGGAAAATCAACAGGAGCTACATTTAACTGTTTTATGAAATTTAAAAATTCAATTCAGATTAAAAAAAAAAGAACTGGATGCTATTTAACTCCCATTTCTTAAGAAACAGGAGCAATGTGAAATTCCTACCCTGTCTTCCCCAATGAGCATATTCTCAATCATAGAGCATAATATCAAACGTTTCCCTTGACTTGATCAATGCATTTCCCAAGATCTTGGGTTCATATGCCACAAAGAGAAGTTGCACTGCTTAAAAAACATGATAACAACCCCCCCCCGCCCACCCACACCCACACACACACAGAAAGGGGCGGAAGAACCAGTCCTATTTACCACCTGGAACTACTATAAAATGATTGAGATATGGCTGCAAAGCTCCATAAAGTATTAGAGAAATACAAACCCTTCACCCACAAAATAAAGAGCCTTGAGTTTTCCGTATTTAGGATTGTAGTCACTAAACAAACAAAATAGCAATGATTAGGATAATGAATAAGAGAGTCAGGTATGGAGTAAGTCAGAGCTAAGCTGTACATCATTGGATAAGAAACCATCCTAAGCGTTCCTGGGTTCCCATTTATTGAATGAATAAGGCAGGTAAAATGCCTGGCACAGAGTAATTCTCAATTAATGATGCAAATCACCCAATTTAGATAGTAGAGGTAAAGTTTAAGAGACTCACATACTATTTCTGTATAATTGTATTGGACATTACTTTGATTGCCCATAGTCCTTTCTGAAATGTAACTGATTCTTGAAGTGAGGAGGGAGGCAGATAGGTTAGATAGGTAGATAGGAAATAAATATATATAGGCTATTTATCAAAGAGATGAAAAAACCATATGCGACCTGTTTCTCCATGTCCTCAATACTTTAATTCATCTCTTAAAATAACCCCCAGTTTTAAATACTCAAGTCTGACAACTGGCCAGATCACAAGAAAGCTGATAGGCATTTAAGGATAGAATATAGCTGTAGAATATATTTAGAATTTAGAATATAGCCCGATCACTTGCTACTCAGTGTGAACTAAGGATCAATGGCATAGGCATCACCTGGGAACTTGTTAGAAATGTGGAAATGCCCTCACTCTGGAAATTCTGAACCAGAATTTTCATTTAACAAAATACCTGTGTGATTTAAACTCACATTAAAGTTTGAGAATCTAGTGAATTATTCAGAGACACACTGATTTATCAATCATTTATTTCCATTCACTATCACTTAATTGACAGTATGTCTTTTTTTTATTTACTGAATTCATTTTTATTGTTAGACTTATTGGGGTGACATCTGTTAGCAAGGACTACATAGGACGGTATGTCTTTTGAAAACTAGTTTTTAAAAGTTGAAGTAGTCATTTTCCCATTCATTATAAGGCTGATAGTTTTCCTAACATCTCTTCATAAGCCAGCAGAACACTCTTGGATCCATTCTCCACAGTAGCCAGAATGATCTGGACATTTTAATTGGATCATACAATTCTCCAGCTCAAAACTCCTCGGTAGCATTTCACTGCTCTTAAAATGAAATACCAAGTCCTTTCCATAGTATCCAAGTTCTTGTGTCTTCTCCATCTCTCAATATTTCACAATGCCGCTCTCACTGTGGTCATCAACCAAGCTCTTGGGTGCCCAGGGCCTTCACACAGGCTGTTCCTCTCCTTGCAGAGCTTCTTTCCTCTCTCTTCCTTTTTGCTTTGTTATTTTCTACAAATCTTTCAGGTATCAGTTTAAATGTTATTTCCTAACAGAGGTCTTCCATTAGGCCCCAGTTAAAACCTTTGTTATGCTCTCTTAGAGTACCTTATATTTTCCTTTGTTAAACCTAGCACAATTTAAAATTTTATAATTATTTTTTGTTTAAGCATAAGGTCTGCCTCTCCTACTTATAAAAATCTGCAGGAGGGCAGAGACCATGCTTATTTTGATGACCACTTGTATCTCTGTTGTCTAGTACAGTAGGTACTTAATATTCCTCCTGCCCCCAATTCATTGAAGTATAACTCACAAGTAAATTTGCATAAATTTCAAGTGTACAACATGATGAGTTACTATATGTACATATTATGAAATGACTACCACAATACAGTTAACACATCCATCACATCACCTAGTTGCCATGTGTGTATGGTGAGAACATTTCAAATCTACTCTCGCAGCAAATTTCAAGTATACACTACAGTACTGTTACCTATAGTCACCTGATGGACATTAGATCCCCCAAAATCATTCATCTTATAAATGAACATGTGTACCCTGTGACCTACATCTTCTTATACTTAATGCTTATTAAATAGCAATTTCATGCTAAAAGCATAGTAATTATACACACACACACACACACACACACACACACACA
>PVJL010001329.1:0-274813 GCA_004026885.1 Lyroderma lyra
AAAAAGAAAAAGTTCTGTAGGTAAACAAAAAAAAAAAAAAAAAGAAAAGGCTAAAATTACAAAGGGCAGACTCAACTACAAAAAGTTTAAAAAACATCTGTGTGGAAAAAAAATATCTCCAAAATTAAAATGTAAATGAAATAGTAAGACAAAGAGTAACAACCTTAACACGTAAAGACTTCTTTTAAAATCAAAAGAGAAAAATGCACACTTCAATATAAAAATGAGCAAAAAATAAGGCAATAAACATGCTTTGCTTTAAAAGCACTGAATCTCCTTCAATAAATCACAACATAAAAAAAGGTGGGGTGGACATGGGGGACTTTAGAGACATGATGACCAAATGCAGTGAGAGGACCTTGCCCAAATCCAGATTCAAGCAAACCAACTTTAAAACAACACTTTGAGATGAATTGTAAGACTAGATATGAACTGTGTAATACATGGTAATAAGAAATTCATGTTAATATTCTAGAAATGGTAATTATGTAAGACAATGCCTCTTTTTCATGAGATGCATACTAAAGAATCTAGGATAAAATGTTGAGACATCTGTAATTTACTTTAAAATAATACAGCCAAAAAAGAAATGAAGCAAATCTGGCATCATGTTCATTATCCAATAGGCAAAAGTGTGTGTGTGTGCGTGCATGTGTGTGATTTTTTTTTTTTTTTTTTTTTTTTTTTTTTTTTTTTTTTTTTTTTTTTTTTTTTTTTTTTTTTTTTTTTTTACAAATAAATGTAACAAATACCAAGATGCAATAGAAACCAGCAATCGTGGCCACTGCTGGTAGAAGGGTAAATTGGTAGAACTTTTCCGGAGGAGTAAGTTGGCAATAGTGTCAAAATCCTTAAAAAATGTTTAAACCCAGCAAGTCCATGTTCAATAATTTACTCAACTCAAGTAAATTTTCAACAATGGGCATAAAGATTTAAAAATGTTCAAATCTAGTGTAGCATTATTTGTGATGGTGAAATACTGACAACTACCCAAATGTTCAGTCTTGATTTTTCACACACAGCTATCTGACAATACTACTTCCAGGAAGTTATCAAAAACCAAATTTTGGGAGAATAATTAAGGCTACATTGATATATTTTATGGTGCAGCAGTGATGAAAAAACAGTATGGTGGTTCCTCAAAAAATTAAAAATAGAATAACCATATGATCCAGCAGTTCCACTTCTGGGTATTTATCCAAAAGACTTGAAAGCAGGGACTTGAAGAGATACTTGTACACCCATGTTCATAGCAGCACTATTTACAATAAGCAAAAGGTGGAAGCAATGCAACTGTCCTTGGATGGATGAAGAGATAAACAAAATGCAGTAGAGTCATACAATGGAATATTATTCAACCTTTAAAAAGGAGATTCTGATACATGCCTCAATGTGACTGAGCCTTGAGGACATTCTGCTGAGTGAAATAAGCCAGTCACAAAAGGGTAAATACTGTATGATTCCACCAGGTATCACATGGAGGTACCTGGTCAGATTCATAAAGACAGAAAGTGGAACGATGGGGGATTGAGGGAAGAAAAGGGGAGGGGAGTTATAGTGCAATGGGCACACAGTTTGAGTTTGGGAAGATGAAAAACTTGTGGGGATGGATGGTGGTAATGGTTGCATGACAATGTGAATGTACTTAATGCCACTGAACTGTACACTTAAAAATGGTTAAGATGGTAAATTCAATGTTATGTGTATTTTATAACACTTGAAAATAAAGATACATTGATAAATTTTATAGAGAAAAGGGGATGTTGCTAAATGATATGTTCATATATCTCAATTTTGTTCCACTGATGTCTTAAGTATTGCTAACAATATGCATTTGCACACAGGAATAAAGCTTAGAGGCCATACATATCAAAATATTAATAATTATCACCAGGTATTGTACTTATAGGAGAATTTTATTTTCTTAGTGTGTCTGGGTGCTTTTCCATAATTACCAATCTTTCCATAACTACTTTTATAATCAAAGGCAAAAGTATGTTGACTGGACAAATGAGGAAGAAAAGAAAAGGACACTCAGGCTGGCTGCTGATCCTAATGTGAGAATGCCCACAAGTATATGTGCACATGACATAATAAATAGAACCCTCCTTGAGAATCAAATCATGAAAGACTTTGAGAAAATAAAAACTGACTCAGAAAACAGAGTATCAGGTAGTACCCTGCACAGTTAAAATAGAGGCATGTGTCTAGTTTCAAGCAATTCTCAAGGGCAGGGTAGGTTCACACATCTCTGTGTGCCCAGCAGAAAGGAAAAGACCAGGGGAGCCTCACACACCCCTCAAGTGGCCCACCGGAAAGGACAGGCTCAGAAAGAAAGGGCTCAAACCAGCGCAGCGCTCTTCCAGGACTCAGCACGCCCCAACCCCACATCTTACACGAAATCCACTTTCAGAAAATATTTTCTAGGCAGCAGACTTCAAGAGAAAAAGGAGCCTTTCTTTCTGTGGCATTCCCTCGCCACATATGGTACTGCTCTGAATAGAGGCTTTATGAGGGAGGGTCCAGATACCACAGCCACGGCTGTGCCACTGACCACAAACGACAATAAACAGACATTAGGGTTTAGATGTCCAGGCAGTGGAGGCACCCTGCATAATTATGAGCTTCCATTACTTTCTAACATCCAGTAAATGTTTATTGAGCGCCTACTAAGCATAGGACACTACTTGTAACACCATCCCACACAGACATACACACACACCAACTCCTTTGTTCTGTTCCAGGACTCCAACTAGAGAAGTAATGATGTAGGCTAGAGGCATCTGACAGTTTGATTCTACATGTCACACCTCTCCTGGACTGGGAAAAGAGGTGCAGAGGCAAAGCACTGATCCCAGAAGGATCAGAGGGACACAGCATGCATCCCACCCCGACAGTCCCTGGACAAAGGCGGCTACATCCCATAGTGGAGGCAGAAAGAAGCGCTCAGCTTTCCCAAAATTCCACAGATGACATCTGCGGGGCACACAGTCACTGCAGCCCCCTGGTCCTGAAGGAAACAACATCGCCAGGCTTATCTGCCATGTTGAGAGAAATCCATGCCTCCAAATTCTTCTCCCCTCCCCTGCAAATGAATCACATTAGCCACCCCTTCATCATACATACTTTTGCCCCCATTGTTCTTCAGGACATTGGAGAGGTTGACAGAGGCGGTGCCTAGCAGTTCATTTCTCAAGGTATGGCAGCTCCAGACTTTCAAATCTAAATGACTCTGGGCCGTGACATTCCTGGAAAACAAATACTTGATTCATCACATCCAAGTAGTACAGTCACTCCTATCACTTAGAAGAAAACGGAAAAACTATACTGCTGTCATCTTGGAAGCAGGCGGCGGGGGTGGGGGGGGGCGGTAAGGGGGGGACCCCAACAGGACGACACATCTCCCTTTCCCCCCATGAAGCTGACCCTGTAACTACCTAGCTAATAATGAGTGCTCTGTGAGCTCAATGATGTAGAAACACCTAAAGAGAGGGGCCTTGGGGACCAGAGGCAGAACAGTTAGAGGCACCACAGAAAATCTGGATCTCCTGCAACTCCCTTGGGGTGCCTTCTCTCTTTTCCCACGTTACTGCATTCAAAGAGAAGGGACTTTCTCTTACAAAATGATGATCTCATTCCAGAGAAGCTCGGAGCTCCCAATTCGCTTCCCAGTCTTCTTGGTCTCACTTGGGAGTCCATCCACCGCCACTTCCACAAATGAGTTAATTCGAGGTTGGCGATTATGTACCTTGGGCTTTGCAGACACCACTGGACAGGACAGAAAGGAAAAGTCAAGGATGAGTAACAGGGCTCCCAGTTGCCCCCTTGTGGGAGATGGTCTCACTCTTTTTTTGCTATTTCTTCTAGAAAACAAATATGTTTTTTCCTGATTCTAAGAACTTATTTTTACTTAGACCCTATGTTCCAGGCAATTTTTGCTAACCAATGTCACCCCCAAAAGTTTAACAATAAAAAAATTTATATTTTTAAATGTGAGGAGACACACACACACACACACACACACACACACGGCATAAGAAATAAAAATCACTCCTAAAAATAAGATGTTGGTAAATCGGGACATTCTAGACTTTTATCTTTTATGTCTCCAATTCTTTAAAAATTCTTCTCCCCCTAAAATTTATTTTAAAAGTATGCAAAAAAAAAAAAAAAAAAGGATGCCATATAAGCCCGTTATAAGGATATGCCATAATTTAGTTCATTATTCTTTCACTGAGAAATAGATTGCTTCCAATTTTTTACTCTGGGAAAATTACTCTGAATATATATTTGCATGCACTTCTGAGTATTCTTCCAAAGGATATTAGCATATTTTAAAAGTTCTTAAAACTGTTCATTTCCTTTTCAAAAAGGTAAACCCATGTAGACACCCATAAGCACTACAGAAATACAAGGGCTGTCTGGAAAGTATCCAGCCATGTAATATGAAAAATAAAGGCATTTATGGCTGGATTTTTTTTTCCTGACAGCCCTCACATATCCATTTCACCAAACACTGCATAACTCTGAGTACTGTTTTTTTCACTCTTTGCAAACAGTAAATAGCTAAGATTTAAGGAACACTGATTACAAACACTATACTATGCACACATTATCTAACTGAATGCTGACAACAAACCCATGAGGCAGAGAATATAGCATCACTCCAGTTTCACCCAGGAGAAGACAGGCTGGGGAAAACCATGTCATTGTCCCAGGCTACATAGCCAGGGAGCTTCAAGCCAGGATGTGCACCCCAGCTGCCTGACTCCACACCATGCTGTATGCCATCCCCAGACTTTGTTTACTTGTCCTAATGCTTTTCTTCAATTCCTAGTGAGATTGAATGTTTTGTCCATGTGCTTGTTAAGCATTTGCATTTCCTCTTCTGTTCATATCCTTCATGTGCTGGGCAGCATTTCTGATGTTCACTTGGCACCAGCAAGCCAGGGACTCAGCATATGCAAAGTAAGTATCCACCTGGGGCTAGACAAGCCCCTCTTAGAGCATGTAATATTAGCCATGGATGAAATACCTCTAGACATCTTCTATCCTATGCCCCAAATCAGAGCATATGACTGGAGTTCTGACCCATGATGGCAAGACTGTCCTAGCCTGAGCTCCCTTCTGTACAGAGTTGGCAAACCTCTCTGTCCTATAAGGCATCACAACTTGGCAAAGGGCAAACCCACCTCTGGACTGCTGTTAGCAATACTTGTCTTCTCCAGGCCCAAAAGAACAGTAAAGTCAAAGAACAACAACAACAGAAGTTATGGCTAAGATTCAGGAGCACAAAGGATGATACTAAGAAAAAAAAAAACAGTAGTAGTGTTGGGAAATGTGGCCCAGAGTAGAAAAAATTTAATTCTTTACACATAGACCAAGGTTAACTGAGGCCACCTAGTGGGGTGAGAGTAGCTCTGCATGCAGGCTCTTAACTAAAAAAAAATATATATATATATAGGTGTATACTACAGGATATACATGGACTAGTTATTAGAGTCCTATAATTTTGAGCCAGACAGTTTCTTCGAAATCAACAAGTCCAAACCATTTATTTAATAAGTGGGCCAACCAGGATGGTGAAATAACATATCCAAAATTCTGGAACTAGCCAGAGCCAGAGCCAGAGCCAAGGCTGGAGGCAAGTCTCCCAGCACCCATGGCAGTGCTTTGAACTCTGCCATGATGTTGCCTTTTCTGTCTTCACTTCATTCCATATGTTTCATTTTTCTTTTCCTTTTTTCACTTTGACAAAATTTCAACAAAGTTTTTAGAAAAATTCCTATAAAGCCTTCACCCAGAGTCACCAAACGATATTAACTTTTTACTATATTTGCTTTGCTATTCTCTCTCCCCTGATTCTCTTTCGTATACATGCACATGAAACTCTGGGAGCGAGCTGTAGGTGCTGTGCCCCTTTACTCCTAAATACATCATTGTATATCTCTAAGAACAAAGACATTTCTAATATAACCACAGTATAATTATCAACATCAGGAAATTTAATTTTTTAATACTATTATCTAATGTATAGAACTTATTCAAATTCAGATTGTCCTCTCAATGTCCAATATAGCAAAAAAGAGAAAACTTCTGGTCGACCCAATCTAGGATCACTTGTTGCAGTTAGTAGTCTTATTTTGTAGTTCACAATTTACAGAAGAGTTGAAAGAATGAATCGTACTCTTCACTAATTGTTATCATTTCACATTTGCTCCCCCCAGCCATGTGTGTGTCTATATCAGTGCTATATTCAAGAGAACTTCTGTGATAATGGAAACGCTATATACCAGTGTGTTCCAATGCACTGCCATGAGATATATGTGCCTATTGAGCACTTTAAATATGCCTAATGTGACTGAGGATTTAAACTGTAAATTTTATTTAATTTTAATTAATTTACTTTGAACATAAATAGTTCCATGGGGCTATATTGGCTACCCTATTGGACAACATAGGATATAAATATATGATATTCAGGTCTATGTTTGTGTGTGTATATATATGTCTACATACACATACTTCTTTTCTTGTAAACTATTTGAAAGAAAATTGTAGACATCATGACAAGTCAGCCATAAATACTTTCAGAATACAACTCCTAAGAATAAGGTTATTCTTCCCAGCTAACTACACCATGACTTTACCTATAAAAATGTACAGTCACTCCCTTTGTTATTTGATATTCATTCCTTATTCAAATTTTCACAATTGTTCCAAACATATTTTATAGCTGTTTTTCCTCCAACTCAGGGCCAATCAAGATGAACAAATTACATTTGGTTGTTGTCTCCTTAACCTTTTAAAATCAAGAATTCTCTCTCTTCTTTTTCCATGAGAATGATTTTTAAAGACTTCTACCAGCTGTCTTCAAGAATGGGCCAAATTCTGCATTTTTCTGATTGTTTCCTCATGATTAGATTCACATTGAACATTTTTGTCAAGAATATTAAATGGGTTGTGCTGTACACTTATTACACATACCAACAAGGTTGTTCCATTTGGGATGCTAAGTTTGATCCTTTGGTTAATGTGGGGTCAGCCGGGTCTCTCCACTATAAAGATACATTTCCCCCTCTGTAATTTATAATTAATCAGCAGGGTGGTACTTCGAGTGTTTCTTTTTCTAGAAGAGAAGCCAAAATAAAGGCTTCAATATATAAGTAAGTTTACCTAGAAAGTCTATTTGCTGTTTGATGAAGTATAAATGTCAGTCTCTTCACATAGGATTTAGCTTTTAAAGTCAACAAATAAGGCAAAAAATCACATATGGTCAAAAAACTCTTAGGAAGGCATCAGAATAGAGCCTGCTGTTTTTTCAGTGTTTCTTGAGTTAAATATCAGCTAAAACAGTTGGCTTATGTGTAAGGGCCTCAGTGTACTTAAAAAGTGTATCTTAGAACTCTAGGATTACATGATGAAGAGACACAAGTGAATAGAGGCAAAGGCAACAGTACAATAATATCTCCCAAATTACACTGTAGACTCTATCAATGAAATATATGAGGAAGAACCACATACATTATTTAAATTGTTATTTCTCTTTCTCTTTCTCCCCCTTCATTTTCATAGATGAGTTTATCAAATCCCTGCAGATTTAATGTATATATACTGAGATGCACCTATATTATCAAGTTAGCTCTTTCTACACTAGTAAGAAAGTTTACACTGAAGAAAGGCAACAGAGAAATCTATTAGAAGGCAGTGTACATTCCTGAGTAATATTGGCCCAAAATAGAAACCTCAGGGTGTCACCAGGTTTCATGAGCAGTATTCTGTTTTAACCTAGGCTTGCTAATTTTTTAACTTTTTTTACAGTGAAAACTTTTTGTATTTAGAATTAGCCAGTTGGACTCAAGTTAGATGATCCCAATTTTGTTGGCAATATCCAAAGGATCACAGTCAGGAGCCCGTCAACATATGCCTTCTTCTCTCCATCTGGCCTGATCAAGGTGTTGATCTTGGCCATGTCAATGTCACAGAGCTTCTTCACAGCCTGTTTGATCTGGTGCTTGTTGGCCTTGACATCTACAATGAACACAAGTATATTGTTGTCTCCTATCTTCTTCATGGCTGACTCAGTAATTAGGGGGAACTTGATGGCATAGTGGTCAAGCGTGTTTCTGCTGGGAGTGCTCTTCTGAGGACATCTGGGCTGCCTTCAGGATTGCAGTATCTTGGGCCTTTGGAAGGCGGGTAACGTGCAGATCTTTTTGTGTGTGTGTGTGTGTGTGTGTGTGTGTGTGTGTGTGTGTGTATGGATGTCTTTCAGCACTGCTTTCTTTGCCTTCAGACTCTTTGCTTTGGCTTCAGCTCTGGGAGGGGCAGGGGCTTCCTTTTAGTGCCATCTTAGTGAAAAGGAAGGCTTGCAAATTATTACATAAAGTAGTAAAGACCGTAGTGCCAAATTCAAAACCCTACCAGCTCATTCTAATCTTTCTCCTTCTCAAAAGGGCTGCAGCAGCAATGAGAGGCAAAGAAAAATAATTTTAAAGTATCAAGACTATAAAAATAATCAGTAACTCAGTAAGAAAGTGGTAAAGAATATGAACAGGCAAGTCACAGAAAAAGAAATATAAATTTCCCTTAAACATCTGATAAGATGCTAAACTTCGCTATAATTAAAGAAATGCAAAATCAAACTATGCTGAGAAGACTTTTTACCAATCAGGATGGCAAAGCTAAAAGTCTGACAGTACATTGTGTTGGTACAGATGTGGGGAAACAGGCCCTTTGATACACTGCCAGAAGAGCATTCCTTCCAAGGAAGGCAACCTAGCTCTCAAAATACAAAACTACATTCTCTCTGGCATATTGTGGGAGGGACACAGAAGAAACTGATAATACTGGCTTCCTCCAAGCAGAGGCACTGAGGAGCTAGAGAAAAGAAAGAATTTTAAAGTATGGGAATGTATTAAGTAATACTTACATTTCAAAAATACTAACAAAAGATATTGACAAGAGACAAATTTTGCCTCGGGTGACCACATTGAGAGGCCTGAGCTCAGATACTGAGTATTATGGGCATCTCATGGTCCTGTGACCCTTTGGCAGAGCTAGAGCCCCTGAAGCAACATTCTTTCAAGCAGTAGTTACTGAGGGTCTACCATATGTCAGGCACTATTCTAGTCATTGGGGTATCATAAGTAACCTAAATGGACAAAAATTCCTGCAATTGTGGTGTTCATATTGTATTGAAGGAGATGGTCATTAAATGAATTAGATAAAATGTGTAGTATGTTAAATAGAGAAAAGGGCTGAGAAGAAAATACAAAGTAGGGAAGGGGACAGATGTGAGGAAGTCGGGGGCAGGAGGAGGTTTTAGATGGAGAGATCAAGAAGGCCTAGTTGAAGGTCACGTCTGAGTAAAGACCTAAAGAAACTAAGGAAGCAAACCAGGTCAATATCTGGGTCTTTTAAAAGCATTTCACTCAGAGGAAACAGCAAGTACAAAGGGCAGAGGTGAGAATGTGCCCGATGCCATCAACGAACTGCAGGGAGGCCATGTGGCTGGATCTGAGTAAGTATGGAAGAGTAACAGACGATGAGAAATGGGGAGTCATATCAAGTGGCATCTTCAGCTTTTACTCTGAGTAAGATGGAGAGCCCTTGACGTGTCTGAGCAGAGGACTTAAAAGAGCTAGCTTACACTGCAGTGTGACCACCAGAAGAAAAGAGGGCAAGGGGCAGAAGCAGGAGACAGGTCAGGAGGCTACCACCCTAACCCAGGGAGACATGATGGCAGCTTGTAGGATGGTGTGAATGGTGAGAAGTGGCTAAACAGTGGACATATTTGAAGATAGACGCAAACAGATTGCTGATTAGCTGAATACAGGATACGAGGGGAAAAAAAATCAGGAGTTCAGGTCCAGACATGTCACACTGTAGGTGTTTATTAAACATTCAAGTGGAGATGGCAAGTAGACTACTAGAGTTCAGAGGAAAGGTCAGACTAGAGATACAAATTTGGCAGTGATCTTATATTGCTGGCATTTAAAGCCATGAGGTCAGATGAGATTACCTAGGGAAAGAATGTAGATAGAAAAGAGCCCTGGGGTGTGAAAGAACCACCATTTTAGACAATTATGCCAAAAGTTCCTCTTAATGTCTTCTTCAAGAATTCCAGCTACAATATGATAATGCCATGAGAATGAATGGTTATACTCTTAAGTTATTTCAAAAATCTGGCGTCCAGACCAAGGTGTGGTACAATTCCACTTCTTCCCCACAGACAAACACTTCACACGGTGCCACTCACCCTTCAAAGTAAGCTGAGACTTCTCAAAAGGTAGGGTCACTCCTGCCCGGCTGGAGCTGGCAGATGCCATGTCATCACCAGGAAACTGCAAGACAAACACAATAGTAGATTTAGAGGCTATCTGATAAGGGATTGAGGAATTGGACCCAACTCTGATATTTGAGTTTAAAGAGACAGACGAAAATAAAAACATGAAGCAACTGTGGCCACTAAACCTGGATAGGTCTTGGACAGCCTACAAAGAACATAGCAAGTCATGCAGATATTCCAAATATCATTATATAATATAAAATTGTGTTCATTTCATTATACAACACCAAAAAAAAAATCACATTTGTGAATGTCACCACTAATCTCATCAAGTCTTTAAGTACTGGGGAGCTGTCAGCTCTTGGTGGTAGATGTTAAGTGTTCCAAAATTCTAATTTTCATTTAAAAGCTCATATTTTATCATTGCCAACAAATATCATCAGTTGTTTTCCTTGAAGTGACAGGCTCACTTCATTCATTTTCAATAAAATCCTGCCAAATACACAAATCTAGTCATTTCCGCTGGTCTGTTGGTTTTTTAAAGGTAAAAAATGGTATTCCATGAAAAAAAGCTACTAATTCAGCTCTCAATTCAAACAACCGTACAAGTAGTTTTCTTCAACACAACCTTTATGCTGCAGGACGCAGCAGGAGTGCTCTCGGTGTATTTCCCATTTCCTCACACAGAATGCTAAAGAAGACAGGTGTTCAAGAACGAAGACTTAATAATATTAATTTTCACTGCCTCATCAAGCACATCCTTAAGAGAAACTGGCTTTTTCTTTCTTTAATTGTGTGTGTGCTGTGGTGACAGATTGGTGGCACTGCCCTGATTCATGATATGGCACCAACAGTTTTATTCACCTTTGCTTTTTACACCATCAGTGCAAATGAGATCACAGTGAAAAAGGCAAATCTAGTTATTATTAAAATAGTTATAACCTATGTAATTTTTACTAACCAATGTCACCCAAAAAAAATTTAACAATAAAAAATGATTTATTTAAGATTGTAAAGTCAGATCTAGGAATAAAAGGATCACTGATTTTTGATACAAAAAAAATAGTTTTGATCTTACAAAACCCTACAAGTCTCAAGGGACCACACTTGGAAACTGCTGCTGTAAAAACACTATAAAACTCCTATTCTATTCAACACCTATAATGCTCTCTTTCTTTCTATGTATATCTGATTTCTCCTCCTAACTTCCAATTTCGAAGAGTTGTGCAGCCCTACAATATGGTTATTAACTCACCATATTACTCTAAGAATTTGAAAATTAAGTGTAGCTACAGCTAAGTAACATTGATTTTCACATTTTTCATAGCTAAAGTCCAACAATTTTATGCTTCAAGATTTTTGCCAAAAAAAAAATGTGCTTTATTTATAAGATATATCCTGTAAAACAACAACAACAACAACAACAAACTTTAAGTGATTAGTTTTTTCTGGGCTACTCCATAACAGGCATTATACTTCAATTTTCCATGTGGAGTAGCAGTGGAAACCTCTGAAATGTTATCTAGAACAAAAAGAATACAATGCTAAAATTATTCTGATCAAGATCTCCAGAGACCCAACGTGCACGTTATCAAGTCCAATAGTGAATTCTGTCCTTGTTTTATATGACCTATTGGCAGCATCTGACACAAATGATCACCTCTCTGCGTTCTTCTCTTGGCTTCCTGGACACCACACCGGCTGCTTTTCCTCCTGCCCCTCAGGGTGGCTCTTTGTCCCTTCCTCAACCTCTAACTGTCAGAGCGTCCCATAGCACAAGCCTTGAACCTCTTTTCTTGGTTATCTAATCCTGTTGCACAGCTTTAAGTGCCACCTATTTGTGACAATCCCACATGGGTGTATCCGATATTAAAGTCACCCTTGAACCTCAGATCCTCTTTGTCTGTCAATAAAATTGAGCTTCTATTCCCCTACAAACCTCTCCTCAGCTAATGGCAACTCTTTCTACCCAGTGGAATTAACTCAGCAGGGATTTTTTTTTTTAAATATATAAGTCAGATCATATCACTCTGCTGTTCAAAACCATCCAGTGGTTTCCTGTCTACCTCAGAGTAAAAGTCAAAGTCTTTAAAATGACCTTGGAAGTCCTATATGATATACTCAACTACCACAAGCCTCTCTGCCCTAGCTCCCACTTCTCTCCACCTTCACTCCCTTCCCTCCCAGTTCCTTGAACATGCCAGACATGCTCTCCCACCAGACCTCTAACCTCCTGTTTACAATTTTCTTTCCTCAGCTATCCACATACATGGCTTATTCCATCACTGCTTTCAGGCATTTACTCAAATGTTGCTTTCTTAAGGGGCCTTCCTTGACTACCCTATCAGCCCCACCTCTCCACACACATTAGTACCCATCCTCTCCTATTTTATTTTCCTCCTTTACAGTTATCACTGACATGATTCCTACTGTATTGATTTATTGTATTTATTGTCTCCCTCCTGTAGAACGTAAGCTCCATGAGGGCCAAGATGTGTGTCCCATTTATTAGTGTCTAGACTAGCGTCTAGAATGGTGCCTGGCCCTTAGTAGGAACTCCATAATATTAGTTCATTCATTTGATAAATATTTGTCAAATGAATTAATTTGAGCATCAATTTTTTAAAATTTAAAAGGATGATGTTTTAACTTCCTTAGACTAAATTTGTTTTGCCATAGCAATAAAAAGATCAACTCTCTTTCTACTCATCCGGTTAATAAGAGATTAGAAGTCTTACAGTAAGAAGTCTCATATGCAAATTAAATGGTACCTGGCAACCTCAGGTAGAGTTAAACAAGTATATAAATATATTGTACCTCCCAGGTACAAATACCAGGATTTCACTCCTAGGTATTTGCCAGGAGAAAATCTTCTAACACATGCAGAACAAGCCATGTTCAAAGACGTTCATCACAGCAATGTTTATAATAGAAAAATTTCTAAACAACCCAAATGCCCACCAATGAGGCAATGGATAAATTATGAGATATATTTATAAAATGGAATGCTGCATAGTACTTGAAATACATTAATTCAAAAGACATGAACAAAATTCAAACTATAATGCTAAAGGAATAAATAAGCAAATGTCAGCCTTATTATGATGCCATCGGCACACATATGTGAACTTACACAAAACAACTGTATATATTGCTGTGGACATGTATAAATGGAATAAAAATATGCAAGTATTGATGGGAAGGAACTACATCAAGTTCAGAAATTACCTCTAGGGTAGCAGACAGAGCAGGGCAATTGGAGTGAAGAGAGACCAAGAGAACTTCAAGTATCTCTGAAACATTTCATCTTTTAAAGAAAAAAATTCTGAGGCAAATATGGCAAAATCTTAATATTCATTAAATCCAGATGGTGGTTCTAATGACTGTTTGTTATCTCATTCCCTGAACCATTTCATATATTTGATCTTTTTCATAATTTAACAATAATTTTAATGGAAAAAAAGATCATATCTTGAATAATGAAGGAAAGATTAATTATTATAAATTAAGCCTACAGGCTTTTAGTAACAGAGGTTAAAGCACTAAAGCTGGAAATCCATTATTTATAGTCTTTAAAAATAAAAGAATCTCTTTAAAAATCTTTATATCTACTGGGTTCCTTTCTTTCCTAAGGCAACTCGATTTAGGGTAGTTGTTAAACTAGGTTGTTCTTCCTGAGCTTTAGTTGTTTTTAGATTTTAGTCCAAACTCAAGAGAATCCAGGAGAATGAAACTCAAAGCACCCCCCATGGCTCGTTAAATGGGAGACAGACCGAACCTCTTGATCTATACTTCATGGCCCCAAAACAAAAATCAATCAGATAAATTCTAAAGGCAGCTCAGCACAAAACCAACTGAGAGAGCAGGAGAAGCAGAGTAGACGAGACCACCATGTTTTCTTCCTCCAATGGCTTTCGGAATTAGAGTCCATAGTTTACTAACCATAATCTATGTTATTATGTGGGGCTTTGTCTGTCTTCTCAGATCCAATGAGCAAGATAACACTCTGACATTCCAAGGTAGATATCTTGAATTGTAAAACCTTCCCAATCCATGTATAAAGAAAAATGAGGGAGTTCCCTGGTGGTGTAGTGGCTTACGGCTGGCTTCAGCACTGGAGCTGTCAGCGCTGCGGCCTGGGTTCGATTCCCAGCCAGGGAACTACCCACATACCAAAAAAACAAAAAAGAAAAATGACCATTACTATAGAAAGGAATTTAGACCCCATCCCAGTCAAAGTTCTTACAACCTATTAGCTTCTGCCTCAGGATCCCACATTGGACTGGGTTCCTAATGGGCTTGAGGTCCAAACCCCTACAGGGAGTTCATGAAACCTAAGACCCAGAATTTACTCCGCACCTGTCTCAGCAAAACTATGCATGGACTCAAGTAAATTTCGCCCCCTGCTAATAGCAGTGGGAAATGTTTGTATCCAAATGACTCAAAAAAAACTGAGTTAGGGTTCCCTGGTGGTGTAGTGGCTACGCTTCAGAGCTCTCAACACCTTGGCCGAGGTTCGATTCCCAGCCAGGGAACTACCCAAAAAATTAAAATAAAAAATTCCAAATGTATAAATATAAAAGAAGCTGCAAATTGTCCTTTAAAAAAAAAAAAAAAACTGAGTTAGCATAAGCCTGAGGCAGGCAGGGGAAAGAGGGAGAACAATGTTTAAAATATTGCCAAAGGTATAGATACACATAGAAATTCATTATCAAAGGGAGTAATGCATTTATTGGGAGGAGAAGGGGGAAGCCAAAACCAAGTCTGGTCCATCTACCCAAATTTCTTTAAAAATTAAAAAAACATATTGCTCTCTGAACTTAACCTCTACGTAAACCTTGACAACATAATAAAATATAAAATTATAGAGTAGAAAATATGAGAGTTCATCATACATAAAGGAAAGTATGATTTCATAAAAAGTTTGTTCAGATAAATGTACATTTATGTACATGTATACTGAGTCATGATATAAACTATATGACTTAACTAAAGGCTACAGACAAAAAGTCCCACTCTACAATCCCATTTCAGATAGGGCTTTCATTAGAGAGACATAAACACCTTGGAACCAAATAAGTAAACACTAGACTGGGCAGTAACTATACACTCAGAGAAATGTCATTGTTTTATTATCGATTACTATTAGGTCTGAGAAATTCTCCCACATCTAGGTAAAACAATCTCAAGGGCTCAGATGAAAAGTAATAATTTCATAAGCCAATTTTTTTTTTTGGTTGGTTCTCTGAGTAGGAAGCGAGCCCAGGCCATGGTGGTGAGAGTGCCAAAACCTAGCCACTACAACACCAGGGAACCCCCCGCCTCCATTAGCCAATATTTATTGAGCATTTATTCTGTACCAATCACTGTTTTTGAGATTTAAAAAAAAAAAAAAACAAAAACAAGGAAAACAGAAGGAAGTCAAATAATAAGGGGTACCCTGGCACCAGAAGATGAAGGACAATGGCAGAGGAATCTTTGTCCCCATCCCCTAAGAACCACTAATCTGCTTCCTGCCTCCAAGGTGTTACCTATCCTGGACATCTCAAATAAATGGAATCATATAATATGTGGTCTTTGTGTCTGGCTTCTTTGGTTTAGCACAATGTTTTCAAGACTCACCCATGTTGTAGCATGTATCAGCACTTCATTCCATTTTATGGCTAAGTAATATTCCATTGTGTGGATAGACCACTTTTTGATTAACCGTTCATCAGCTGATGGACAACTCAACCCCTGGGATAGGATGGGGACTGTACCAGTCAAGGGCACCTTCAGCAGAAAGGCAGACCCTCCAGGTCCCTCTTATTCACTCTGTCCAGTCCTGACCCAGCATCAGTCTTTCAACAAATGCTCATAGACACCAGTCTGTGCAAGGCCCTGTAATACAAAGGTGAATGCCATGGGACCCCTACCCTTAGGGAGCTCAGGTATCTTGCTTTCAGAGACCCCCTGTAGAATAAACCCTCAAAGAGATTTCAGCAAGAGAAAGCAACCACATATCAGATGTAGTAAGTGATAGCTTTTGCAATATCTAAAGGACCTGATCATTCCTTTCACCCAACTTCAGTAAGAACCTTTCAGACAGTCAACCTTTTAGAGGCAAATAGGCTTAACCACTCACCAGCCTCTCAGAGATAATGGGGAAAGCTACATACTCTCTCTAAATCTCAGTTCCTCATCTGAAATGAACCTAGTAATAGTATAGTAGACTCTCATTTAACCAGATATCAAGTAATAGGCAATCTCAAGCAATTGGCAAAAAAAATCAAGGAAATAATACATCTATCCAGCATAGGTGCCAGTTAACAGAGAGTAGATTTACATTTATCCAGCATCTACCAACCCCTTGGGTGCTGGTTAACTGAGAGTCTAATGTACTTACCTTCTAATTTTACTGTAGGGATTAAATGAGTTGAGGTTAAAAACACAGTGAGTACTCTTAAAGTATTAATGACAAGCTAAACTAGTTCTTCTTGATGCTCTAATTCCAGGCTCTGGGATTCCTAAAATTCCTGATTCAGCTTTGAGTCAAGAAACCACTGTGTACTGACCTCCAGATGAAAGGGCCTGTGTAGCAAATGAGCCAGGGAAGAGCAAAACTACTCAACAGCACCAAGATTTTATTTTTTACTCATCATTTGCAGAAAGAGGCAGAGCTTCTAATCTGTAACTACAGACCCACCCTGCATCTACTTCTTGAAAGAGTGGAAGAGAAGGGTCTGTTCTGAAGAATCCTCCTTTCTTCACATTCTCATGTTGTTCCAGTTCTTCCCAACACTCATGCTTCTTTCTTGGCCTCCTTCCTTCATCCCACACTGAGTTACCTTCCACTTTCAAAGGGCCCATATTGAAAAACAATCAAACGGAACTGAACTTTGCCCAATGACATCTGTACAAAGCACATAAAAAGAGAGGGAGGGAGGGAAGCACAGTGGAATAACAGGCTAATAATAAAAGGGGCTGGAAAGCACATTTCATAACAAAACAGGAAGCAAAAGGCATGGGTGACACAGAGGAAGAGGACCTACCCTAAGTCAGGACTGCCAAGTCTTGGTATTTGATGTTTTCCTAGAAGTAAGTACTAAACACTTGACTTAAATCACTGAATGTTTGTTTATAAACTGGGGGCCAGGGGTGGAGCAGGAGACTGCAACCTTCTAAAGAAGATTCAGTTGATTCTTTTTAAGGGAAACAAAATCTTCCCTTTTCTCCCTACTTCTCACAAATTCCAGAATCTATAATAGTCCTAAATGACTCAAAAGCAGCTCACTGATTTGATTCCACTGGAGTTTATATTCAAGCATCCATTACCACTGGTAGAAACCTCAGAAAACAAAGATTCACATCCCAGCTCTGGGGTTCCCTGGCAGTGTAGTGGCTAGGCTGCAGCACTCTCAATGCCACAGCCTGGGTTCGATTCCCAGCCAGGGAACCACCAAAACAAAAACAAAAACAAAAAAAACATCGCAGCTCTTCTGTATTTTAGCTACATGACTTTATGTGGGTCACTCTGCCTCAGAGAGGTTCAGTTTGTTTTAAATCTATTAAAACAATGGGCTGTCTGACAAACAACATACATTCAATACACATTAAGTAAAGCCAATATTTTAAACATTAAAAACCCATTATCCATCCTTCCAGACTGTCTCTTCCTCATCCTTCTTGAAAGTCTCTAAATCAGTTGCCAACTCAAAAAGCCAGACTACTTCCAGATATTGTCCCTCAAATTGATTTCAGCGGCACTACAAATATGCACACTTGGAAGAGCTGCATCCTCAAGAAAAAAACAAACCCATTAGTTTGTGGTTTTCACTTTTAAATGAAAAGTGAAAAGGAGAGAAAAACAAGTTTCCCAAGATATAACACAATGCTTTGCTATACTTACCTACTCGTGTAACAGCATAAATTGAGATTTTTACTTCGAAATCCTAACTGGAAGCACTCCTCTTGGATATGCATCCACACTACTCCGTAAGTGATTTCACCCAGTCTTTAACTCTACATGCTGTCCACATGCTGACCCATGGCTGGGAATCGAACCCAGGTACCTCACCACCTCCTTCACTATTACCCAGTCTATCCTTCACCTGGATCATGGAAATAGCCTCTGAACGTGTCTCTGTACTTCCAGTCTTGCTCCTCTTTATTCTTTCTCCACGTTGGACACCAGCATGAGCTTGTTAAAAGGCAGGCTGGAATCATGTCCCCTCCACTGCTCAAAACCCTCCAACAATCCCAACTCACTCAGAGTGAAAACCAACATCCTTACAATGGCCTG
This sequence comes from Lyroderma lyra, assembly GCA_004026885.1. Lineage (NCBI taxonomy): Eukaryota > Metazoa > Chordata > Mammalia > Chiroptera > Megadermatidae > Lyroderma > Lyroderma lyra. The sequence continues at coordinate 18,573 of PVJL010001329.1, forward strand.
CAAGGCTCTCCACCACCTCCCCATCTCATTCCATACCCTCAGCACCTCTCTGACCTCGCCTTCCCCATCCCGCCTCGTTCAGACCCCTCCAGCCACTGACCCTGTGGATGGTCCACAAACCTACCAGGGGTGCTCTGTCTTCAGGGCTATTAAATTTGCTGTTCTCTCTGCCTGGACTACTATGTCCCCATTCAGTCACATGGCTCCTTCTCTTGCCTCCTTCAGATCTTCAATCAACCATTGCCTTCTCAAGAAGCATTCTCTAAGGACCCTAATTTAAAAACTGAGCTGCCAACATTCCATATCCAGCTTCCCTGCAATACAATATGCATTTAACTGGGTTCTTTTGCTTACTGTATCTTTCCCCACTAAAATTTAATATCCACAAGGGCAAGGATTTTTGCCTTTACCATGTACTATAATATATTCCCAGTGTTCACAACCATACTGTGCAATACAATTCTTAATTTCCTAGGAAACACATTTTAAAAAGTGAAAAGAAACCGGTGAATTTAATTTCAATTACACTATGTTTAACCCAACAAACTTCAAATGTTATCATTTATAGCATGTATTATATTATGTTCATAATACAAAAATATCAATGAGGTATTTTACTTTTCACACTAAGTCTTAAAAATCTGGTGTTTTATACTCATAGCATATTGTCAGTGCTAAACAGCCCCATGTGGCTAGTGGCCACCATACTGGACAGTGCAACTCTAGAACAATGCCCGGTATAGAGTAGGCACTTATAAATATTCACTGAATGAAAGAATGTTTTCCCAGGAAGAGGCAGCTATAGTATAGCAGTTTTCTAAACTTCAACTGCATTCCAATTTTTTTTTCTTTGTATGTGGGTAGTTCCCTGGCTGGGAATTGAACCCAGGCCGCAGCATTGACAGCGCCAGCGCCGAAGCCTTAAGCCACTACACCACCAGGGAGCTCCCTGCATTCTAATATTTGCTGTGATCTATATACTATTTTTTCCTTAAAATGTCATGCTTTTTACACTTGAAAAAATATTTTAAAATAAAGCTGTACATTGCTTCTATGAATGGAAAAGAATGGGTCTAAGAATGAAAGGTCTGGGCTTGAGTCCCTGCTCAGTCATTCACTAGCTCTGGACACCAAAGCAAGGATTTTGCTACGCTTCAGTTTCTTCATCTGTAGAACAGGGACAATAGCAATCTTTACAGGACTATGGTGAAAATTAAGTAAGATGTTGGTATGAGTAAAAGAGACTGAAAAACCAACCCAAGCCTTTTCCCAGGCGTCCCCTCTTTATATGGACCAGTAACAGAAAATCGTTAGTCTATCTAAGAGAAGAACCAGGACTAGAGTTCAAATCCCTTGTCCTCCACTTACAGCTATGTAACCTTTATAAATTCATTTACTCACAAAACATTTACAAAGTGCCCACAATATGCCAGGCACTAGTCTAGTAGCCAAATAAGCCAAACTAGATATGACCTCTGCCCTTGAGGGATTTGCAGCCTGGCTGGGATAAAGAACTCAGTCATCAAGAAAGAGTGATAAATTGTTAAAAAATCAAGTAATCGCTCTTAGATCTGTTTGTTTATTGTGAAATGAGAATAACACCTTCACAATCTAACTCACAGGGCTGTTACAAAAATCAATTTTAAAATGTTTGTCAAATACTGCAAAAACTTGAACTCATAATACATTAGCGAAGTACTTTTTCTCTCCTATTTGTCACCCGAAATAACTCTGGCTCCTGTGAATGCCCAGTTTAAACATTCACTCCAGTGATCCTGCATCCATGAGATCCATTTCATTGCTGCAAATTTTAGTGAACACGAAGAAAAAAAAAAAAAGGATGAACAGCTTTTCACACAGGTGTTTAATCTCAAAATCATGATCCAGGTCATAGTTCTAAGGAACACAACACAGACCTCTCAGTCACCCTACCTAGTTACAGCTTGTCAAGATAAGCAGTCACATGGTAAGGGAAGCTGAATAATTTAAACTGAAGAAAGAGGAAAAGTCATAAACCAGGGCAGGTAAACACTCTGTCAAAGGTTTCAGCAGTGGCTATGTTGCTGAGGTAATGCTGACCTAGGCCATTCTCATCAGTTTAGGCTAAAAGCCATTTTATGGCCAAAGTGTCCACACTTTGATCTAGCCTGGGAAAATCTCAAAGAAAGATGATCAGAAGGGCAAGGTTCCCAAGAAGTGGAAACCCTACCCAAGCAGGACTAAGTGGTTGTGACGAAAGCAAAAGATTCTGTGATCCATCCTGAAGTTTAAAAACTGAATGGGACGAAAATCAAAGTCTCGGGTAGCAACCATTTCCAAAGAGGAGAGAAGGAAGACACTCTCAGCAAGGGTTCAAGCAGCATCTTCTTGAATTCTTCTTCTTTCCCTCCAAGTCCTATGCCCATTATCAGGCGCCCCCTTCCAGTGCAGTCCCAAGTTGCCCCTTCCTCCTGTCCCGGCCCTTCCAGAAAGGTCACCCTTCTCCATCCCTGGCACCTAAACTCCCTTCCCCTTCCGGAACGATTTGCTGTCCCCCACTGCACCCCTGGAAGCCTCCGCACCCATCTCAGAGAAGCCCCCGCGCACAGCCCGCGGCGCGCCCACCGCGCTAGGGCGGGAGTCAGGACACCCCTCCTCGGAGGCCGGAACCGCCGCGCCAGGCCCCTCCCACAGGAAGCCACCGCCCCCCGGCGCCCAGGCTGCACCGCCCCCGGCCTACCCCGAGCCGCCCGCAGCCCCTGGTCCGCCCCGCAGCCTCCGCCCGCCCGTCCGCCGCGCCCTCCGCTCCAGCGCCCGCTACCTGCCGCGGTCACAGAATCGGCGCCCAACTCCTCTTCCACTTCCGCCTTCCACCGCCCGCACCCGGGCCAGGTCACGTGCCCGCTCTCGGTCACCTGACCCGGAAGAGGCTGGCCGGCCCCGCAGGTGCGGGCTACCTAGGCCTGGCCTGGGAGCCTTTGACCCGGGGAAGGCCTCCTTACCCTGTTAGCGTTTTCCACTCACTGGGTGGCTCCCAAGCAATCAAATAAATTGACGGCTCACTGAGTGTCAGGCACTTCATTTACTCCTCCCTTCAACCCCAGAGGCGGGACTAGCATTAGCCCCACTACACAGGTGAGAGGAAGCCACTCAAACATTTAAGTCATCGAATATTTATTGAGTTCCTTAGTAGGGTTGCCAGGTAAAATACAGGCTGTCTACCGAAGTTTGAATTTCAGATAATATGTAATATGCATGTCCCAAATAGTGCATGGGACATATTTACACTAAAAAAAAAAAAAAAAAAAAGTTAATTTATCTGAAAATATACTGTAATTAACATCTGGTATTTTTATTTGCTTTATCTGCAACCCTATGCCTACTATGAGTCAGGCACTGTTGTAAGCTCTAAAAACACAAAAATCCTTTCCTGATCACTATTTAAAATTGCAAGGGTTCCCCAGTGGCCTCCTATCTAGGATTTGGCACTCTCACCGACGCGCCCAGGGCTCGATTCCCAATCAGGGAACCACACAAAAAAAATAATAATAAAGGGGGTTCCCTGGTGGTGTAGTGACTAGGCTTTGGCGCACTCAACGCTGCGGCCGGGATTGGATTCCCAGCCAGGGAACCACCCCCAAAAATAAATTAATAATAATAAATAAAACTGCAACTCATTTTCTTCCCTTTTCCTGCTTTGTTTTTTCCTCCATATTTCTTCCAGTCTTATCATTATCTAACTTTTTTATGACTATATTCATGTTGTGTATAAATAAATAAATAATATATGTTTCTCACTACAAGAATTTTGAAGACAGAAGCTCTATCCTAGTTCCTAAAGCAGTGACTGGTTCATAGGTGGCCTCTTTAAATAATTTGTTGAATGAATACATTTCATCAACATTTATTGAGCACTGAACTCATTGCTCTAGGTCTTACAGTGTAGGCGATTATTTTCATTTAAGGAAAAAGACCCATAAAACATTCCCTGACTTCCAACCTACTTAAAGAAGACACACAACTACATTGCAAAGCAGAAATAATAACTGCTCATTGAGTGACAGAACTGAAATGTCTTGAGTGTGGTGGGAAAAAAAAAAAAGAGTTCAAATCTGTCCTTGGGGAGAAATCTGATTTGGGTAATCGGGTGCTAATTTACATAGGGGACAATGAGCTACTTTTGGATACTAAGCAGTGATTGGCAAATCTTCAGGCAGAAGAAAAAAACAAGGGCAAAGGTAGAGATGAAGTCTGGGACACTCCCAGGACAGTCTAGAAGAATTCTAGGAATACTTACTGATTTCATACAATGTTGCTTCTGTATCAAGTTCTTCTCTCCCCTAGCTCACTATTAAGCATAATTGCCTCTACATATTCATCCTGGAAATGAACTCAGATCTTTACTGGCACACAAGCAATACCTTCTCTTTGATAAAGCGTCTCACATGTAAAAGTTGGTATCTCCAATGAGTTATGCATTGATTCCTTCTACATGTACTAGAAAGTGTTAATTTGTTAATGTAAACTGCTTAAAGTGACCACAATTTTCATAATAATGTTTGAGATTTCCTCACTTTCTAAAAACCAGGAGCTTCAAAAAAGTGAAGTTTTCAGGGCTCCCTTCCCCTCTGAGAGACCCTGTCCCGTCACTATGTGCTACCATAGGCACTACCCTCAATTCCCTGAACACCTCTTTGACTTTCATACCTTGATGCCTTTGCCCTATTTGTCCTTCAAGATCCAGCTTCAAAATCATAAACTCTGAAAGTGTCCCTAGACACTTCACATAATATCATTTTGTTCATAGCTGTTTTATCACCCAACCTATGGTCGTACAAATTGCCTCTCAATGCACATTTGTTAAATAAATGAGAATCCTAAGGCTTTAGAGGGCTTGAAGACTAATGTTCTAAGGAAACAGAAGAGAGATTAAAATACTATTAAAAAATGACAAAAGCTACAAAGTGGCAAGAAACCTTTTACAGGCATACCATGTTTTATTGCACTTCACTTTATTGCACTGCAGAAGTGTTCCATTTTTCACAAATTGAAGGCAAGACCTTCCACCAGCAAAACAATTACCACACTTTATTGTGGTACTCGCTTTATTCCAGTATTCTAGAACTAAACCTGCAGTATCTCCAAAATCTGCCTGTGTGTGTGTTAATATGTATTCTTGGTGTTTACTAGAAAATAAATGAGTCAAAGCCTTGTCATTCTTTTCCTTTTTCCCTAATCAGTAGTTCTCAAGTGTCCTCTAGGTCAGCAGCATCAGCATCACCTGGAAACTAGAAATACAAAATCTCAGGCCCTGCCCAGACCTACTAAATCAGAAACTGAGGGTGAGGTCCATCAATGTGTTTGCAGGTTCCTCAGGTGATTCTGAGGCACACTCAAGTTTAAGAAACACTCATCTAAATCATTCTTCTTCCTCAAAGGGTTTATGCAATTATCACTGCTAATTCCAATGTGGATTCCAGTTCCTCCCTCCCTTTTTAGGCAACAGGAGCAATCCATTGAAGAAGAAGTTAGAGAAGGAATACTAGTGTACCGGAAAATGGGGTGTCCTTGTCGACACGATGTCCAGGTTCTTGGTATCTCAAGCAAGGAATTGAACGAGACACACACAGAAGTAAAGAGGTGAAACAAAGAGATAGTTTATTGAGGGGAAAGTACACTCCAAAGAGGTAGGAGCGGGCTCGAGCAGGAAAATGGCTCCAGAGCCCCGATGAACGAGGCTTTGGGGCTTTTATTCTGTCTTCAGGGGAGACACCTCTGGGCGTGGGGTCTCTTGATTGACAAGTTTGATTGACAAGAGATCTATTTCATAACGCCTTCTGACTGCGCATGCCCTTTCCCAGAGTTCAGTCTGTTCTGATATTAATGAACTTCCGGGCATATGTATGATATTACAATGATGGTATAATGAGGTTCAGGTAACTCTCACTGCGCAGGCCTTAGGAGCTGGCCCAAGCTGGTGGGCTACTTGGGCCCTCTGACTTCCTTGTCTTTGTCTGGAACCTCCTCCTAGGCCGGGGCAGGGATTACTTGTGAAAGGGTGGTATCTAGGCATAACAATTCCAGCAGGCAGTGTCATGGGGGAGGTCGAGATTTCCCTATTCTATCTGCCTTCCTCACATCCTCTTGAGAGATGTGATCCCCACAAATCTCCATGGGAAGCTGAGGGGGTGGAGGTCTCATCTTCTGTATCTGCTTCCTGCTGAAAATGGTTGTTGTCCCTACCTATTGGGGATCCACAGCTCTCACCCTATCTGATCTAAAGGGGAAGGGGTCTCGGGATCTGCCAAGTTGACTCCTTTGGTCGAGATGGGCTGGAAACCTTGCCAGGTGACTTCTGCATTGCAAAGGCCCCTAGATAAGGAAAACCAGACCCAGTTAGTAAGTTGAAACGCTTTGGCCTAAAAAAAAGTGAAACTGAGAGCCAAAGAACTAGAATAGGAGTTTTTAGTGAAGTGGGGGGATGGCTACTCTGTTTGGCCCACATCACTAGCATTCAGTGTTATAGTATTATATTTTCTTTTTTTTTTCTTTAATATGTGAATAGTTCCCTGGCCGGGAATCGAACCCAGGCCGCAGAGCTGACAGCGCCAGCAACGAAGCCTTAAGCCACTCCACCACCAGGGAACTCCAGCATTATATTTTCTAGGCATGAGAAAAAAACTTGATTAGAGTAATGGGAATGAATGCAGAGGGGACCCAGGCACCTCAAACATTTCAGAAGTGAAATCAGTTAAGATTTAGCAAGAGAAATTCAGGTTGAGAGTGAGGGTGAAAATAACGATGACTCAGGCTCTTACCTCGAATGCTTTTGTTGGTAATGCCTTTAATAAAAATAGAAACCTTAGAGTTTGAAGAAAGTTTTAGCTGGAGCAGCAAAGGTAAATACTTCAGTCATAACTTTCCTGCTGAGTGCAGATGCCAAAAAATTTCAGATGGACATGCCCAGAAGGCTAGGCTGGGGAATAAACAAGGATTAGACCTAAAGAGCTGGGAGGAGTTCCTATAATGCCAAGAGCCAAAGCCTTTTAGGATACAAAGTACTGCTGAAGGAGAGAGCTTAGAGAGACAAAGTCGTAAAAACAGTTGAGACAGATGTCTAAGAAAGGAAAAGGAATTTGGGCAATTACTGAAGGGGACCCTCAGGGATTTTTGGAAGTAGGATGCATAAATTAGAATTGAGGGGTGAGATTGAAGACTTCACAAAGTTTTGGAAAAACTCAACATCACTGAAGACTGATTACTGAAAACTCAAGTCAACATTCAGCTGAAATTCACCAGCATGAATTTGTACCAGGCCAGATCTCCTAATGATGTAATCCCAGATTTGAAAGGGAATTCAGAAATCATCTAATACCCCTTCAGTTTGATTCAGTAGAAAATTATTTGTTAGCAAATTATGTGTCTTGCTTAGGGAAGTGGGACTAGGATGTTAAGGTAAATAAGACAGAGATCCATGGCCTCAAAATGAAGTGGAGGTACCTAAGCAGCAGTTGGTATAGCATAATGAATAAAAAAGTGGCTCTGACTGTAAAATAGTACCGATTTCATAGGCTTCTGATCATTAAATTAACTATATTGACTGATTTAACAATGAGAATACAGTATATACAGGTTTTACACTTAAAAGTAAAAAAGGCGCTAAGGAGTGAATGCAAAAGCGTATTTCCTTCGATATACCCCCACGTTTTACCGTGGGCACATTCCCTGGTTGGGCGGCTGGCAGCGTCGCGCATGCGCGCGGGGAGCCGTGAGCCGGGTGATGCGGTTGCGGCCGCCAGGAGGCGCTGCTTAGTCGCGGCTGATAGTCCCCGTTCCCTGTGGCCTGGGTTGGGACCTTGTGGTGAGCACAGGCTCGGTGCGCTTGCGTGCTCGGAGCCGCGTTCGGCCAAGATGGCGCCGGTGGAGCACGTTGTGGCTGATGCTGGGGCTTTTCTGCGGGACGCGGCTCTGCAGGTACTGGGAGCTCCGGTGGAGAAGAGCAGGGTCTGGGCTGGCGACCCCTGCAGGCGCGCGGGTGATCGGGCGGTTGTGAGCTGGGCCGATCTCTATGCAGGACATTGGGAAGAACATCTACACCATCCGGGATGTGGTCAGCGAGATTCGGGACAAGGCCACGCGCCGGAGACTCGCCGTCCTGCCCTACGAGCTGCGTTTCAAGGAGCCCTTCCCAGAATACGTGCGACTCGGTGAGTGCTTCTACCCCAGTGTTGAAGGCGCAGCTGGGTCACAGGGTACAAACGGGACCGGCTCGGGTGGGAGTTGGGGTCTGGGTACTTTATTAGCAGTTGATTTAGAAACTGCACGTTCTAGACATCTTGGTGGGAGAGAGGCTTCCTGGATCAGGAGTCAGCGGAGCCTTGCCAGTTACTAGCTTTATAGCCTTGGGTATATCACTCAGACTGAGGCCTTAGTTACCTCATCTGTAAAATGGGAGGTTGCTGGGGGCATTAAATAAGGACTTTGTCACTCAGCATAGTGTCTAGCACTTTGCAAGCATTGATAAATATGTTTGGATTAAAAATAGAAGAACTCAGATCTCGCACTCTCTCGTCCTTTTTTTTTTTCGTAGATCAAAGTGATAATTGTTTTGGATATGGAGGCCGATCTCAAGTCAGAAAAAGGGATATCTTTTATAAGAGTTTATTTGAGCCGAAATGAGGACATAGGCTGGGGAGCAAGCTCTCAAGTGCTCTGGAGAATAACAGTTTTGCAGCTTCTTTTATGTATTTGAAATTAAGGGGGATCATAAGGAAAATAACTTGGAGGTGGGAAAGGGCAAGGTGGAGGAGATTGGATTAGAGGATCGTTAAAGGTGTGTTAACCTAGTTGCATAGGAACAATGGATTGGGCTTGCTTAAAACAAACTTTACTAAAGGAGTTGTAAGTCTGGGATGTGACTACCCACGGGAACCTGACCATTTAGGAATTTATGATCAGATCACCCTGTGAGGTTACTTTCCATAGAACCCCTTTGTTTGTCCACAGGCCTGAAAGAAAAGTAAACAGTTATCATTTTGTTTAGAAGTCAGCATTGTTCTCTTGTTAAGGATCAAGGTGATGATGCTCAGGAAAGGCCCTAGGTGATTGGTAGTGTTATGAGGGTAAGAGACTGATAGTGGAGATGTTGTTAGGTAATAGCTGGCATTTACAATATGTTTAATCATGGGAGGGGTTGTTTGTTTCTTTAATACACAAAAACTATCCAATATTTGTTATAAAGCAACCAATAATTTATTACATCATAGACTACAACAGTTACTGGTTGGATTAACTTTCCATCCCATTTTGGAATCTGGTCACCCATTCTATTAATCTGGATTGTTAGAATCAAAGAATTTTAGAACTGGGAGATGCGAGATCTTCTATTCTGGCACAGTGCCAAAACTTTGATAAGGAACTTACTATTCGCAAATAATATTGCTAACTTTCTATTAATTTTGTTCTGTTCCTTCATCGGCACTCGCTAAGGATGTCACAGTAAACCTAACTGGCATGAATCTTGGTGATAGAGAATACAGATATCTCAACTGTGATTAGAGAAAGATCAGGATATAGATGATAATGTTAAGAGTTTTTTTCTTGGGATATTGATGCTAAGTTTTTTTCATACTTTAAGGATGGTTATATAAGGTCATATGGCTCTTTGCTTCTAACTGAAGTTGAGAATCTTTTGTTTACAGTGACTGAATTTTCAAAGAAAACTGGAGACTATCCCAGCCTCTCTGCCACAGATATCCAAGTACTGGCACTTACCTACCAGTTAGAAGCAGAGTTTGTTGGAGTGTCTCATCTAAGACAAGAACCAGAAAAAGTAAATCGGGATTGTTGAATTTATTGGTTTTGTTTTGTTTTGATTTTTTTTGTGAGAACTATCAGATATACAAAAGTAGAGGGAGTGGTGTAATGGACCCAATGTCCCCTTCATTCTACCTCCATAGTTACCAGTTCATGATTTCTTTTTCATCGAAAACTAACCCCCAGCCCCAAGTACTTTGAACTTAGATAGTGTTAGTTCATTGATACATATATCTAGGTATGTCTCTTTAAAAACATAAACACAAAACTTATTATACCTACACAATATTAAAATTAATTCCTTAATGTCAAATAATCAGCTTACATTTCCCAATTATGTTATAAATTTTTAAAAATAGTTTATTTGTTGGATCAGGATTTAAATAAGGGTCATATGTTGTGATTAGCAAATGTGTCAGTCTTTTGATCTGTAGGTTCTTAGGAAGATTGGTTAAATTTGAAAATGCAGAAGCAGAGTAAAAATCTATATTCTTACTTTTTTTTTTTAAATACCCAGAATTTTTTCCAAAAGCAAGAGGGAACACTTAAGTGCTTGCCTTTTTTTTTTCTCTTTTTTTTTTTTGGTTGGTTCCCTGAGTGGGGATCAAACCCAGGCCCAGGCGGTGGCCGTGAGAGCGCTGACGCCTAGCCACTGCACCACCAGGGAACCCTCCCTTTCTTTTTTTTAAACCCATGCTACTTTCAGAATTCTGGGTTCCCATTGTGCTTTAAAAGACCTGCCCAGCTTGGCTAGGTTGAAGAGACTAATGAATTCGTGTCTGGGCCCCAAAGGCTGTTTCTAGGCCAGAGGATTTGGGAAGCCAAATAATTAATGTTATAATACTTAATTTCAAATAGTGTTGACAAAGAATTGCTTGATCCTCTTCTGCCTGAATTCCTCAAAACCATGGTGAACGCATGTTGCTATACTTCTTGAAACTGCCCTCAACTTGTTTCCAACTAGGGTTAGAGTCCTCCAATCCACAAAGTGTTAAGAGTGATGCCTAAAATACAGACCTCTGCATGTGTCTGAAATGTTTTGGGGGCGTGGAGGTAATGGGATAACTATATATAAACTGACTGGTAGTTGGGTTTCCATTAGGCATACATCAATTCCTGATTCTTAGAATTTGTCTTTTCCTGCAGCCTTTTGGGCAGGAGTTGGAGATTTTCTATCAGATGCTTTATTTATTTATTTATTTATTTGCTTTTTGGTATGTGGGTAGCTCCCTGGCTGGGAATCGAACCCAGGCCGCAGCGCTGACAGTGCCAGTGCCGAAGCCTTAAGCCACTACACCACCAGGGAACTCCCTCAGATGCTTTAAAACAGTGTGTCTTTTCACCCAGCAATTCCACTCTTAGGCATTTATCCTAAGGATGTAACCAAAGATACTTCCTGGGCAGGACAGTTTATAGATGATGGTATTCATTACAGCTTCACGTATAAGGACAAAAAAAGAAACAACCCCGGGGGGCTCCCTGGTTGTGTAGCGGCTAGGTTTCAGTCCTCTCACCGCCACGGCCTGGGCTCGACTCCTGCTCAGGGAACCAACCAAAAAAAGAAAGAAAGAAAGAAAGAAAAAGAAAAGCCACAAAGCAGTTATTTGGTAGTGGAATCACTGAGTAATTCTTTATATACAGTCACACACCAGATAATGACATTTGGATCAACGATGGAGCATGACAGTGTATAGAGGGCTCTCCAGAAAGTATCCAGCCATGTATTATTAGAAATAGAGGCATTTATGGCTGAATTTTTTCTGGACAGCCCTCGTCTACCACATAGCCAGGTGTGTAGTAGGTAAGACCATCTAGGTTTGTGTAAGTGCACCCACCCAGTGATATTCATATAACAATGAAATCACCTAATGATGCATTTCCTAGAATGTATCCCTGTTGTTAAGCAGCAACTGACTGTATGTATTTATATTTTCTAGCTTTTTTAAAACACTGGATTTCTTTTACTTCAGTAATCAAGGGGAAATATTTTGTTTTTTGTTTTTTAAATTACTCTTCCATGTTGAATTTTTTTAAACTATATTTCTGTGCTTAGAGTTGTCACTTTTTCATTTTTAAAGGTTAAAGTGAGCTCCTCGATTCAGCACCCAGAAACTCCTCTACACATTTCTGGTTTCCATCTGCCCTCCAAGGTAAGTCCTTAGACAAGCCGTGTGCTTCATGCCCTTTCTGCAGCAAGTTCTATCTCCTCAAATTGAACCAAATTTATAGACCCACATCATAGTTTTTGTCTAGCCCTGCCTGATCTAACTTATATGTCATACATTATTTTTGTCTGTAATCCTCTCAATTTTCATGTTTTAAAATTATTACTCTCTTAACCTCAGCCTAAACCCCCACGAGAAGCAGTGGAACATGGACACCCAGCCAGTGAACCTGAGGACCTAGAATTCAGTTCTTTCATGTTCTGGAGAAACCCTTTGCCAAACATCGATCGCGACCTGCGGGAGCTGCTGGTAAGGCGCTGAGTTATGACCCCTTCCTGGTGACAGCACATTAGCTTCTCCCTAATGTTCCTCTGGGCCAGGAGTGGGCAAATTCCATTATGTTTCAGGTGGATGAAGGTGAGGGCGTAGCAAGTGAGGAGGAGGAAGAGAAGGAAGAAGATGGGTCTGAAGAAAGGAAAGATGAAGACAGTGATGGTGATGGTGGGTGGATCACCCCCAGCAATATCAAGCAGATCCAGCAGGAGCTGGATCAGTGTACCGTCCCCAGGGACGTGCAGGTTGGCTGTGTGACTACAGACTTCGCCATGCAGGTGGGTGGAACGGGCCGCCGGCTGGCCCCGAGTCTGTGTCATACCTGTCATGGGCAGTGGTCCCTTGGAGGTTTGGGGGTATGTACAAAGCTGTTATGAAGGTTCTAGAAACTTCACCTGTGCTCTGTGTGATATTTAGTTTACTTGGAGGGTAGAGAATCACAACATAGTGCAAAATATATATAGTACACACATTTTTAACATTTACAATTATGATCTGTTGATGCTTTTCTTTCAGTGCGTATAATGTTCTGTGCTTAGTTAAGTACTTGGAGAAAGTAGAGAAGGTTTCCAGCCCAGAAATGAGTATATTTGCTCTGACAACCTAAGTGTTTCTATTAAGAGAGATTGATGGGGGTTCCCTGTGTTCTAGTGGCTAGGTTTCTGTGCGTTCACCGCTGTGGCCTGGGTTCACTTCCCAGTCAGGAAACCAACCAAAAATTAAATAGAGAGAGAGAGAGATTACTAATGAGGGGCCTAAAATACAGACCTCTGCATGTCATTGGAATGTTTTGGGGGGTGTAGGTGAATGGGATAGTCATATGTAAACTGATTGTGACTGGTAACTGGGTTCCCATTAGGCATACATCAATTCCTGATTCTTAGAAATTTTCTTTTCCTGCAGCCTTTTGGGCAGGAGTTAGAGATTTTGCATCAGATGCTTTAAAACAGTGTGTCTTTTCACCCAGCAATTCCACTCTTAGGCATTTATCCTAAGGATGTGACCAAAGATATTTCTATATGGGCAGGACATTTTATAGATGATGGTGTTCATTACAGCTTCACGTATAAGGACAAAAAAAAAAAAATGTCCCAAAGCAGGTATTTGGTAGTGGAATCACTCATTATTATTATTTTTTTTTTTTGGTTGGTTCCCTGAGCGGGTATCTAACCCAGGCTGCAGCGGTGAGAGCGCTAAAACCTAGCCATTAGACCACCAGGGAACCCCCCCCCCCCCAATAATATTTATATACAGTCATGCGGCAGATAATGACATTTGGATCAACGACAGACCGCATGACAGTGTATGGAGGGCTCTCTGGAAAGTTTCCAGCCACGTAATGCCTCTCGTTTGTTTTATTTATTTATTTATTTATTTGTTTATTTATTGTTTTTATTTTTGGGTGGTTCCCTGGCTAGGAATCGAACCTGGGCCACGGTGTTGAGCACGCTGAAGCATAGCCACTACACCACCAGGGAACCCCCTCTATTTTGAATATTACATGGCCTTGGCAAAATGAGCATGCACCCCAGCACTTGAGCTAAGAGAAATCTGGGTTGCAAGGCATCCTAAGCTTCCTTTTCCATAGCAGAAGCTTTTTATGAGCCCAACCAGGGTTTGTGAAGTTCCTTTAACTAATTATGCAGATGTTAAAAGAAAATTGAGTTTTGCTCAGAGGTGGGTTCTGCTTTAACTTGTTTCAGAACGTTCTGCTCCAAATGGGGCTGCACGTGCTGGCAGTGAACGGTATGCTGATCAGGGAGGCCCGGAGCTACGTCTTGCGTTGCCACGGCTGTTTCAAGTACGTAGCTGACAGTCTGGACCCATTGTCCTCTGCTGAACACTCCTCTCTTCCTGTCCCTTCTACACACTTCTTAAAGGAGATCCTTGCCTTGTATACATCATTCATGTGTATACCTCATCCCACCATGGTACTAAACCCCCTAGGACAGAGGTGGCCAATGACTTCCCAGCTGACAAATTGAGAGAGGCATTTTTTAGTCCTTGTCTTAGTGGCTTAGGATTTAGGGTGTGGGTTCTGGAGCCCAGAGCCCTCATTTAACAATAAGTACTGAAATGCTTATGGATGGAATGGAATGATGCCTGGGATTTGCTTTGAAGTAATACACAATTGGGAGGTTCCCCCATCGGGACTTGAGTCGACAGAAGAGAGGCCAGACCTTGGGGTCTGTCCTCAACACTCACACCCATTCAACCAAAGTAGCTTTTATGGTATTTTCTATATAACTGTTAATGAATTCTCGACACCTCTAGAACCACCTCCTGGCTTAATGTCCAGGCTCACATCTGAGGACAAGGTATTTAGAGCTGTAATAATATGCCCCTTGAGAAAGTACATAAGTTAAGAGTATTGATTCTGAAGTCCTACTCCCTGAGTGTTTATTTGCCACTTACTATCATCTTGAGCAAGCTATCTTAACCCTGCCTCAGTCTCCCCATCTGTAAAATGGAGATGTTAAACCAACCTCACAGGATTGTTTTGATGTGAAACTGTAGAATAATGCCTGACAAAATTCAGTAAGAGACCATTATTAACATAACAGTCTGCTCAGTTTTCATATTTGCATACTTGCAACAATGCCATTTCCCTTTGCCCTTGGAGAAATGTAGCTGCAGTTTGCCTACATCATCCTCGTGAGGTTGGGTGGCCTGGGTCTGTGGTGTGTACACTGGTTCAGCCTTTCCCTGTTCCTTATGGTCCCTTCTCTGAGTCCTGTGACTTACCTTGTACTCTGGGGACAGGGCTTGCTGCCTCTGGCTCTAATAAAGAGCCTCTCCTTTTATGTATCTAGGACAACCTCTGACATGAGCCGAGTCTTCTGTTCACATTGTGGAAACAAGACCCTGAAGAAAGTGTCTGTGACTGTCAGTGACGACGGGACCCTGCATATGCACTTCTCCCGCAACCCTAAGGTGCTGAATCCTCGGGGCCTCCGGGTGAGTAGCATCTCCCACTCCCCTAACAGCAGGCCCTGAGGGAGGGAAAGCGAGACCCCTTAGTACCAGGACCAGAATGAACAGAGGAGAAAAAAATTGCCTCAAGATAGTTACTGAAAGCCTGTAGTCTAGGTATCAAGATGGAGGGAGGTGCACAACAGAGCCTCCATGTGAGGTGTCTGAGGAATTTGCAGTCTAATGAGAAATAACCAGTAATTCCAGGCAGTAAATATTAAGGGCCAAATGCATGTGGAGTCACAAAGAGGGAGTTCATTTACAGTAACGTGGAGGTTAGGTTTGGGCAAGCGATGGGCAGACTTTCCAGAAGCTTCGCAAACCAGAGGGAAAGGGGTGAGTAAATGCTCAGCACAAAAGAGAGGACTGGGCTGGGTATACAGCAGCCATGAGTTTGTTTCAGGAAATCAGGAGAGAAGGGTGAAGGGACAAGTGGGACATAGCCAACCTGACACTGAGCTCTCCAAGTGTGCAGGCCGCCACACGTGTGAGAAATTTTTTTAACTTTCTGTTTTGAAATAATTTTAAACTTATGGAAAAGTTGCAAAAAATAGTGCAAATAACTCTTGTCTATTTCACTTAGATTTCCGTGTTAATCTTCTACCACATTTGCTTTACCATTTTATATACAGAAGTCCCCGCTTACCTGTGGTTTTGCTTACCCTTACCTGCATTTCAGTTACCCTCTGTCCACTTCAGCCTGAAAATACTAAATGGAAAATTCTAGAAATAAACAGCTCATAGATTGTGCACCATTCTGAGTAGCATGTTGAAATCTCATGCTGTACACGCTCACTACCCATTAGTCACTTAGCTGGCTCAGTTATCAGATTGACTGTCGCAGTATCGCAGTTCAAGTAACCCGTACGTCACCTCACACTCGCTCACAACGCCTGTGTCATTCACCTCACTTCATCTCCTCACACAGGCATTGTGTCATCTCATAGCATCACAAGAAGCGGGGTGAGCACAATGCAGTAAGCTCTTCTGAGGGAGAGACCACATTGACATAATTATTCTATTTTATCATTACTTGTTAATCTCTTACAGTACCTAATTTATAAATTAAGCGTTACCATAGGTATGTATGTATAGGAAAAAAACAGTGAATACAGGGATCAGTACCATCAGCAGTTTCAGACACCTGCTGGCAGTCTTGAAATATATCCTGTGTGCTTGTGTGTGTGTGTACATACGTGCATACTTATGAGGGCTGCCTGGAAAATATCCAGCCATAAATGCTTGTATTTTTTGTTACATGGCTGGATACTTTCTGGACAGCCCTCATACATACTTTTTGTTCTCATAAACCATCTGAGAATAAGTTGTACATGATGATCCGTATGACACTTAGCACTTCCTGAAACGAGGACATTGGCTTGCATAACCACAGTATAATTATCAGAATGATAGCGGTTAACACTCCTACAATACCGCCATCTAATCTGTGGACCATATTCAAACTTCATTACAAATTTCCTTCATTGCAAAAGAAGGGGAATTTTTGGGTCCAGAATCCACAATCCACGATCTTGCATTGTATTTGGTTGTCATATCTCTCTCAAACTGAAGGGGTTTCTCGGTCTTGTCTTTCATGACCTTGACATTTTTGAAGACTAGAGGGGAGTTAGTAGAATGTCTCTTACCTTAGGTTTGTCTGATATTTCCTTATGATTAGATTCAGGCTGTGCATTTTTGGCAGGAACACCAGAGGTGATGTCGTCCCTTATTACATTGTGTCAGGGTGAATGAAAATCACTTGTCCAGTTTACTGGTGATAATAACCTTGATCACTTGGTTAAAGGGGTTTCCACAATGTAATTATCAAAACCAAGCCATTAACATTGCATATAGTACTGTTTAGTCTATGGACCATATTTAAACTTTGCCACAGTTTCCTGTAACACTGTTACTTGTAGTAAGTACTTATGGAAAGATACTGCAATACTGTGTATGTAGTGTTTCTCATCAAACTGTAACCCATGGTTAGTTGCCTGAATCAGTTTTCACAGGGATAGTTGCTAAATGGTGATTTTTCTAATTCCATCATCCTTTCTGTATTCATTGCTTGGCATTCTGCTGTAAAGAAGAATCGTCTCTCTTTTTATCTTTATTTGTGAGTTTGGTCTCATGGATTTTTATTTTAATCTGTTAGGCTGTGATCCATTACCATCACCATTTATTTAGATGCTTATACTGTTCATGGAGGCCCTTCAAGCTGGCCTCTGTGTCCTTTTGACGTGTCCTAATTCTTTAAACACTTTCTTACTTTCTGGCACAACAAGATGTTCCAGCTCTTCTTAAACTGCCCCTCCCCTGCAGTCAGCCATTTCTCTGAGCAGCTCTGGGTCTCTGGTTTTTAGCAACAAAAATCTGGGCACTGGGGCTGCACAGTGGACAGAAATGGGAAATGCATGCATATGTATATATGAATACACATAAATGACATATTCCTGTTGGTGTATTAAAAATTAAATTTATAACTTCAGTTTCACAGGGTTTATTCTAGCCCTCTATCATATTTATAACACCCTTATTAACACTATTTTCCACAAGTATTTGCTCAGCCGTAGAATACGTTATTGCTACAGAACTGCTAACATATTACCATTGTGAAAATGGTACTTGCTTAGAAGTTCTATGTTAATATATCAATTTTTTGTCTTTAGCTGAGGGTATGTAGTCAGAATGCTCTGTTGCATTTTTCATTGTTGATGGAAGTTGAGGTGAGGTTCAGATGGGAAAGATGCATTGCACATCATGTGCTGAGCGCGTAGTAGGCGGTAAGTGATAGACTCCACAGATGCCATCTGCCCGCATCCACAGCTGTCAGGTGAGCTTGACGGTAACAGGAGCTGGAGCTGACACGTATGAATGCACTCCCCGTCCTGCTAATGGCCTTTCTTTGTCTTGTTTGCAGTACTCCCTTCCCACGCCCAGAGGAGGCAAATACGCTGTCAACCCCCATCTGACCGAGGACCAGCGCTTCCCTCAGCTGCGGCTGTCCCGCAAGGCCAGGCAGAAAACGGACGTGTTTGCCCCTGACTACGTAGCTGGGCTTTCTCCCTTTGCAGAGAATGACATCTCCAGCCGGTCAGCTATGCTGCAGGTCCGAGACAACACCTTGGGAGCTGGGAGGAGACGGTTAAATCCCAACGCTTCCAGAAAGAAGTTTGTGAAGAAAAGGTGAAATGCCAAGTTCCACAGGCAAACTCGATGCTGCTGCAGCTGCCGAGGGGTCCTGGTGTCTCTTTCCCCGGCTGTGCCAGTTCCAGAAACGTCTGCATGGAGAACAGGCCTGGCTTGTGCACGTGCCTTCATGACTCCTGTGGAATGCTGGGCTGGGTTTGGGGTGGGACTCGGTCGTGCCGTGGCCTGTGAGCACCCAGGGTGGGATTGCTGCTACGTTGAGGGGGATTGGGTGAAAATGGAAAGAACGGTGCCTAGAGCAAATCTTCAACCTTGAAAGAAGGGAGCTTCCAAGTCATAATATTTTTCTAGTAAATGCGGTTGCAATCTTCTGTGCATTTTTCATTAAATAAGCCAATTTTTTGTTTCTTAGGTAATTTGAAGGCTAACACTTAAGGTATACACCAAGGTCAAGCATTTAGACTGATCTTTTTTGCAAGAAAATACTCGTATACTAAGTTTGTTATAATAAAACTGAGAGCTACCATTTTCTTGCTTTTTCTTCTTTTTTAACTTTAAAACATTTCAGTCATTCAGGAAAATTTCCTCCAGGAATACTTGGCTGGTAGCCATGGTAACCACTGAGGACAACAGGTGACCAGGTCCCCAGACAGGGCCAAGCATGGATCTGAGCTGTTGTACCAAGTCCATCATCCACAGCTCAGAGAAAAGCATGGGGGCCTTGGGGACTTCTTGTGTAAAAAAAAGCAGCCACCCATGTGGATGCAGTGCCTTAGGAGGTGACTAATGAGGCTGTTTGTGTTCATGAGAGGAGGAGGGTGCTCCTGGGGATTCTCCGGCTAGGTTTGTGTTTCTAGGTAATGAAGGCTACCAGCAGAGCTTCCTCCAGCCCCATGGCCTGCTTCTTGGGGACTTGTAGGAGGCCTTGAGGACAATGTTTGCAGTCAACACACAAAGCCTGGGACACAGGACTGCTCAGAGAGGACTGGGAATTGCACCATCTCAAACTGAGCAAACGACAGCTGGAGGGACTTTTAAGACAATGTAGCCCAAACCCATAATTTTAAAGATGAGGCAACCAGGGCTCAGAGAGAAGAGCATTAGCTGCTGGCCTGGAGCTAGACTCAATAATTTTGATAGCAAATAGGGTCTGAGAGATGGCTCTGGAGTCCAAGGGTCTGAGTTCAAATTCTAGACTATACCACTGACTAGCTATGTAGACAGACAAGTCACATAACTACTGGGTGCCTCAGTTCCCTTATCTGTAAAATGATTATGTTATTCCCTACTTCATCATATACAAAAGTTACTTCTAAGTGGATCATAGATGTAAATTATAAGACCTAAAACTATAAAACCCTTAGAAGAAACCACAGGTATAAATCTTACTTGGGCTAGGCAATGGTTTCTTAGGAAACCAAAAGCACAAGCAATAAATGTTTGGTAAGTTAGACTTCATCAAAATTTAACAGAAATGATTCCAAAGGCACCACTGAGAAAGTAAAAAGAAAACCCAGAGAATGGGGAGAAAATATTTGCAAATCATATCTGAAAAGGAACTTGTATAAAGAATTCTTACAACAATAATAAAAAGACAACCCAATTTAAAAATGTGCAAAGCATTTGAATAAACATTTCTCCAAAGAATATACATTAAATGGCCAACAATCACATGAAAAGATGCTCAGTGTCACTGGTCATTAGGGAAATGCAACTCAAAACCACAATGAGATACCACTTTGCACACACTAGGATGGCCATAATAAGTAAGACAGACAATAGCAAGTGTCGAGAAAATTATAACATTCATACGTTGCCGGTAGGAATGTAAAATGCAGCTACCTTGGAAAACAATTTGGCAGTTTCTCAAATGTTAAACAGTTACTAGCAATTCTACTAAGTATCTACCCAAAAGGAATGAAAACAGGTCCGCACAAAAACTTGGACACATACGTTCATAGTAGCATTATTCATATTATCCCAAAGTGAAAACAACCCAAATATCCATCAACTGATAAATGGGTAAACAAAATGTGCTGTATTCATACAATGGAATATTCAGCCATAAAAAGGAACTAAGTACTTAAACTTGCTGTAACATGGATGAGCCTTGAAAACATGAGGCTAAGTGAAAGAAGGCAGTCACCAATGTCCATTTACATGAGATGCCAAGAATGGGCAAATCCATAGAGACAGAAAGTAGATTAGTGGTTGCCTGGGACCAACGGATGGGGACTGTCAGGGATAGGGCAAAGACAGGGAGAAAGAAAAGCCAGTTAGCTTTAAAAAGCGACTCCTTCAGCAGAGTCTTTTTGACTTGTTTCTGATTGCTTTGGGTCTTGAGGACCAGGACTCTGAAGTGCACTCCAGACGCTGGGAACGATCTTGCTTATAATAATCATAGTAGTTTCCTTGGTGTGCTGTATTCTCTCAGAAGCTTTAAATGCATAACTGCAGCCACTAAACAAGCAAACGATCTCCCTAAGTCAGGGAAGGGTCAAAGAGAATCTCTGACGTAAAGATGTGAAACCGAATTATGACCTGTGAATACCACACAGAGATTCAGCAAAAACTTGGAGAACCCCAGAGCATAGCTGGGAGGAGCGCTGTAGGCTTCTTTCTTTCATTTTTTAAAATCACATCTCTCAGGTTGAGAGTCTCTTCAAAAGGGGGACTTGTAAAAAACAAAACAGGCCCAAAGTGGAGTCACTTATGCTAAACCCCCCGTCTCTAAATCGAGACTTAATGACAGTTTCATGTCTCCCAGAAACAAAATCTTAAACCAGACAATCAGGACTCACCCAGTTAGCACCTGTTAGGCAATCTGCCTGGTAGACCACCTGCCATCCCCTAAAGTGACCTTGCAATAATCAACCAGCCTTTGTGCCTAATACAACCCTTTAGTCCCTGCTCCCCTCTGCCTGTCTCTTATTTCGTACAGCTCCTTGGAGCTCCTTTCTACCTGTTAGATTAGATGCTGCCTGATCCATGACTTGTTGAACAAAGCCAGTAAAATCTTTAAAATTCACTCAGTTGAATTTTGTTTTTTAACAAATAATGAGCATTAACTGAATTCTCCTTTTGCTTTACATTCAACATAGTAGCTTGACCTGGCACCATTCCCCATCCTGTTTTTAACAGTTTTATATTTTGTCTGTTGCAACTTTTTTCTGCAAATTGATTTTTATTTACCTTGATTACTGAGTTTTTGGGCACTCCCTTAAATTTTGTCCCCCAGGTACCTCATGATAGATTCTTCCATACAAAATGTCTCCTACCCCCGCCATCTTCTCCTTCTCTTCCTTGACCACACTATGATTTAACATTTACCTGGGAGACAGAGAGTTAGTTCGGGAAACAGAAATTGGGCTTGGGAAACCGAAACCTACCTTAGCCCTGACTGTAACCGGGACAAGTGAGGCCTATGCTTGACTCATCAATAATAACCACCTGGACAATTAAAGTCTATGCTTGACTGATCAGTAGTGACCACCTAGGTTGCCTTCCACATGTTGCCTAGCAACCTCTCCCACCTACATAACTTCACCCTCCACCGGCTGGAGCGGCTGCTCTCCCATTGCGAGACAGCCCGGCAGGTCACCTAATAAAGCTTGTCACTGCTGCCGGTGTTTGGGCTCTTTTCTCTTACCTCACCCTAAGGACCCTGTGTGTCTCCCACCTCCTTCCTTCCCTCTGAAAAGTTACCATTGGGAACCTTTCTGATGGTTGCACTTTGAAGTTTTATTTCTTTCTCCTTTACCTTTTGGCAGTATGTATCCTCTCTGCTCTGTAGGATGCAGACTTTACTGTAACTTTGACGTTGTAGAGATTTAACTTTTTATTCCGTTCTGCTCAGTCGCCCTAAATAGTGACTCTGTAAAGCCACTGAACTTCCATTTGTCTCAGCCATTCTTTAAGCGCTCCCCCGTTACTGCTCTCTCCTCCGCTAACTTGGGGCCAGAACGGGACTAGCTTGTGGGGTTAAACCAATTCGTTCCCCGATGATGAGGAGCAGGAGTTCGCGCACGTGCGCACACGCACACACACACGTGCACACACGCACGCACACACACACGTGCACACACGCACGCACACACACACACACGCACGCACACACGCACACGTGCGCGCGCACACACACGCACACACACACGCACACGTGGGCGCGCGCGCGCGCACACACACACACACACACGCGCGCGCGCGCACACACACACACACACCCTCAACGAGCAGAATCTGAACCTTTCAAAGCAAGGGGAAAAACAAAACACTTTTCCTAGGTGCAAGTCTCCCAGGTCTCCTCAGGTGTGCTCGCCCCAGCCCTCAATATCTAAATCTGGAGTCACAGTGACTCAGCGAATCCCAGCCCACAGAGCGGCAGTCCCCCCCGCCCGCCCTCTCGTCCCATGCTGCGGAGGCAATTTCCTGGGGCTGACAAAGGCATGGGGGGCGGGGCGCCCGCGAGTCTGGGATTCCATCAGAAACGCCCGCTCTGTGTGGCCAGGTGGCTTCAGGACGGTGTCCAGACTGGAATGTGTCCCCCCACCCCCACCCCGACTCATGAGGAGCCGGTCTGACTCCGTGACAGGGCACTCTTATTCAATGTCTGGGGGTCCCTAGTTCACATCTCAGGACAACTTCCTTTCTGGATCTGCAGCCACAGCGCGCTCCGCCCTGAACCCCAGGACCTGGTGCCTGGTTCCGATTGGTTGGCCCCTGGGCCGAGTGGGCCGGGCCTGCCCGGGCCAGGTATAAAGTACTAAGAACTCTGCAGGCGGCTCCTGCAGGTTCCCCCAAACCTTGACCCGGCTAACAGCAGCCCAGCCAATCAGCGCGCCGCGGGAACCATGGCTGGTGAGTACCCGGCCGCCAGAGCTCGCGGCCCCCAGCCCCCGTCGGTCTGCAGGCGCATGCGGGGCCTCGGCTCCAAGTTTTCTTCCTTGACTCAAAACTGGAAAACTGAAGGCATTAGGGTCCCAGGTTGAGCCCTGGCTAGACGACAGGACAGGGGAGCTCCTGTTTCTACCTCATCCCCACGAATGTGTGCATTTAGGAGAGACGATCTTGCAAGCAAAATACTCCCTCCAAAACAGGTCGGAAACCGGCATCGGAGGCCAGACCCGGCCCATTGGCACACCTTGTTAGGTCTTATAGTATTGAAATCATTTTGAAATAAATTGCTAACATTTAAAAGAAACATGGTGCTTTCACTTAAAAGTGTAAATTCCCAGCTTGTTAAGCAACACTGGACGATCTGGCAATGGGTGGGCTGGAGCTCGGAGACCAGACCCAGCACCAGGCTGCCTGGCCCAGGAGACCTTTGCAATTGTGACCCTTGCATTGAACTGGTATTGTGTCCATTTCAGGTCACAAAGCTTCCGCTCTCTGCCATCAACCTGAGGGCACCTTAGCGGTCACCACAAGTGTATCTGATGCATGAACAGCATCTAACACACCCTCAGCCAGCTGCAACCCCTGTAGGGGACGGGAGCTCGGTTTCCCAGAGCCTCACTGAGTGAGATTGGACAGCGCCAAGATTTAGAAAGCTGTTTCCTCAACTCGGGCCGAACCGCTTTTTGTGTTGTTGTGTTTTTGTTTTTGTTTCTTTTTTTTTTTTTTTTTTTGTAATTTCCTTCCCTCTGCACCTAGTTCTGCCTTCTGAAAATACACAGGACTACAGAATGTTTAGTATTCATGTGTATCTTAGACCAAGAAAAAGAGGGGGGGGATAATGAGGGAAAAGTGGGAAGATTTGGCATGTGGTTTAGTAGTATCAGTTGTACCCAGCTAACCAAATCTTAGGTTTACGGAGGCGTCCGGAGGATGTCTGCAACCACCAGATGCCTCTGATTCACACACACATTCTTTGAGGAATCTAGCGACCCAGAGGGCAGAAGCAGGATGTAGGAAACTGATTTGAGGGCCTGCCCTTATATATTAAACAGGTTTTCCTTGATTACTTATTATTCCTGTCAATATGATCACATGCTTTTTTTCTGTTAAAGATATCTAGACATGATTTACAGGAAGGCAATCCCTTTCTTTCTCTACCAACTTTATCTTTTTTGTCGTTATGTTCTTCGGTATTGGTCATCGATGAAATGGCAGGTTGACAGAGTACAATTTAATCTGGAAGGTTAGTGAAAACTCCTGGTTTCAGAATGACCTGAGGTTGAAGGCAAAGAATTGCAGGAAGGTCAGAGCAACAGAGGACATACAAGTTTGGACAATTAATTTCACGAACTCATCCTAGAAAAGGTGCTACATACCTCACTGCTGAATATCACTATGGTCACCTTCAAAGTACTCTCCTTGGGAAGCTATGCACCGATGCCAGCGCCTAGTCCACCCTTCAAAGCAGTTTTGGAACTCTTTTTCTGGAATGGTCATCAGAGCTGTTGTTGTACCCAAAATCTGACAATTAAGTTCACAAACTTGCCATCATGCACTTATGTTGGCAGCACTGTACAAACAACTTGGTAAGGTGTCATAATCTTGCCAAGGTTATGCATTGCTGACATTGGTGCATGCCTTCCCAAGGGGAGTACTTCAAAGGTGACCATAGATATTCAGGAGTGAGGCATGTGGCACTTTTTCAAGGATGAGTTCACAAAATTTTTGACCTCGTAGGCCAGCTCCCAAGGGACAGGGTGCTTTGGCCACCAGAATATACTCTGCACAAAGAGAAAGGTTTGTGTCTGGCATAGCCCAAATGCCCAGAGCAGTGCCTGGTGCATAGTATGTGCTCAATAAACACCATGGTAGGCATTTGGGTTAATGAGAACATGAGCATTTCAGGGGGAGAAAGAAAAAGTTGGCTGGTATGGACTTGGAGTGAAAATAGAAGAGAGAGGACGATGGGGAAGGAATGAGGGCTTTCAGGATGTAGAGTGGGATGAACTGGGAGCAGATGTTGTCAGGACTGAGATCTGAAAGATTGACAAAGATGTGCTCATGTGTTTGATGTGGTTGCTCGATCAGATACGTAAATGACATGCATGAGAAGATGAGAAGCAGAAACGAATCAGACAGGTACTGATAATCCCCGTTGTGTTTCCAGGCTCAGCTCCAATGGCAGCTCCTTTGGAAGGCCTTTCCTAATGGGCCAGCCCTAACGTAAAACGTTTTCTTCTGTGAAACTCTGTCCCTTGCCTCTCCGATCAGACTAATGCCATTAGCTCTTTGTGTATGTGTCTTAGAACCTTTCTTCAGGTAAAGTCTGAGAAAGTCTAACTTGTCATGTAGCTAGTTGAGTGGCACAAAGGGAAACTGAACCCTCCAAATCTACAAAACTCAGGTTTGTCCATGAAAAATGACCCAGAAATGAATAACTTGAGATTATTAGGTTGCGTAATAAACCTGATTTACCCCTTACCACTGGCAAATAAGCATGACTGTCTGGCAAATGCCACGAATGTTTAGCTAATTGCTAGTCATGACCTTTGACCATGTTTCTACTGAGTTGTTTTTAGGAATCTATATATTTCAGATACTAAACTCGATTGGTTGGTTACATTCCTTGCAAATATATTCTTACTATCTGTGTCTCCTCGTTTTGTTTGTTTTGTTTTGTTTTTAAGGTAACAGGCATGGCTATAACTACTAGATAGTGAACTCCTTGAAAGCAAGGCAAGATATCAGGACTTTCTCATTTCCTGGGAAGTGCCTTTATGTCTTACTACTTAGGAAGTGCTTGTTAATATTGATAAGAAGTGAGTAATTGATAACAAGTAAGCCAAGTGAATAAAAATCAGCAAAGCAGTATTCAGTAAACATTAATATGATTAATGCAAAGGTAAATCACAAAGCAAATGCTTATCAGAGCTTGATGCACTCACATTTCTCTCAGCAGCGTTAAGTCCATGAGTTGCTAAGAAAGGCAGTGGGAATTTGCTGAGACGGCCTCAGGAATTCCATTCCCTTTTCCCAGGCCTTCCAAAGCAGATAAATCACTTCTACAGTATTTAAATCCTTACCAAACTTAGGTTCCACCGAATCAGAGTTGATAGAGTGAGAAACACTGGGACTCAGCTTGGAAATCCTGTTTTGGCACGCAGGGGCCTGCAGCTTCCACCGGGCTGACTTTAACCTATTAGCAGCTGCCTAGGCCGGGTGTGCCTAACCATAAAAGCAGGCAGAGAACTGAAGGCTTAAACGTGCCCTTCTAAGTCAATTTTCTTCAAACAAGACAAAAATGTTGCAGGTGCTTTCTCTCCCAGCTCCACCCATAGTTACCCCTGTAACGAGTTAGCAAGGTATGAAACAGTGGTACCAATTATTAGGAGAAATGGTGGCAAACTTCCTGTCTGTTGTGCTCCTCCCCACCCCTTCCACACTGTTGTATGGATCGATCTATGTCTATATATTTTTAAGTTATTCCAGCTTCACCACTTACTACTTAAACTCAGGTAGTAACTCGCTTAGCTTTTCTCTGCCTCAGTTATCTTATCCATAATATAGGGCTACTAATTGTATCTGCCTCATACAATTGCCAGTATAATTGAAAAAGAATGCCCTGCCGAGCACATGGTAAGCACCTGTTAAATGCTGTTATCGCAAAAGAAAGCATGCTTATTCTAACAACTTTATTAATACAGGGGAGGTCCAAGAAAAAACTAATCTTTCCCCTCTGCCTCTACCCCCTTGCCACTTCTCACTTACCTAAGAAAACTATTAATAGTTTCATATGATCATTCTACATATTCTTCCCTTACCTATATATTGCAAATCTACCTACACATAAGTACCTTATTTCTGTTGCTTTAAAAATAAAAATGGATTCATATTCACTTCATTTTATCAGTTAACAATATATCATAGATATCTTGCTGGGTCACTGTATATAGTTAAATCATTCTTGTTAACAGTGTAGTATTCTGTAACATGTATGTACCATAATTGATTCAAATGCTCCCCATAAATCAACAATTGAATTTTAATTTTTGCCAATGAAAAGAATGGTACAGTACACATTCTTGCTCATATGTCCTTATGTCCTGATGCCTTTGCTCTGTAGAACAGATTTACGTGCCTTTAAAATTTTAAGAGACTCAGCCTGATTATTTTCCTCAAAGGATGAGGCAGTTTATATTCCCACTGGCAATGTGCCACTTTTCCTGCAATTTTGGTAGCTCTTAATGTCGTGAATTTTTTTGCCAATCTGATAGGTAAATAATATCTCATTTTAATTTGCGTTCCCTGAGAGGCCAGGTGGGGCACCTTCTCATGTGTTTATTGTCATTTGCATTTTCTCCTTGTGAAGAGTGTGTTCATATTCTTGACTCATTTTTCTATTGCATTGTCCGTCTTCGAATTATTCGTGGGCATTCTTTGGGATTATGACTCTTTGTGATAATCTGTAGTCTTTCTTACAACGTGTTCTTTATCCTGAGGTTATACAAATTCTCCCTTTCCTCCCATACTATTCTGTTTCATATTTTAAAATTTAGATCTTTAATCTGCCAGTAAATTATTGCTACATGTGTGGTGTCTTCGAGGGTAGTTAAAACTTTTATTGACTACAATAGACACACTGAAAAGTGTACAAGTGAATTTTCACAAACCAGACACACACTTACGTGATCACCACCCAGATGGAGAAACAGAACATTGCCAGCACCCTAAAAGTCCCTCTGTGCCCTTTCAGTCACTATCCCTGACAAGGGTCACCATTATACCGACTTCTGACACCTTATATTAGCTTTCTAATTTTATTTTTATGCAGATGGCTGATTAGGTATGCCAACATCATTGATTAAATTGGCCACTGTTTCCCCACTGAGTTAAAGTGCCTCCTTTATTTGTTGGTAATTTTAAGAAAAAAATACAGTTCTGGCTGCAAAAGATGGGTTGCGAGACCTAATTAATGTCTGCCGAAGAAGTTCCCTGGTGGTGTAGTGGCTTAAGGCTTCGGCACTGGCGCTGCCAGCGCTGCGGCCTGGGTTCGATTCCCAGTCATGGAGCTACCCACATACCAAAAAGCAAAAAAAAAAAAAAAATTGAAAATCCACTCATGATTTGAAACTCTTAATAAAATAAAAGTGAACAAGTGTCTAAAAAAAAAAATGTCTGAAGAAGTCGCCCCTTCCCTTGTAGATCCTGGCTCAGCTCCCCTGTAGCTGAAGCTTTGCTGACTGGTAACTGATGTTCTCCATATGCCTTGTGTGTATCTAAATAGGCAGAAAAGCACTGATTGTACTGGCTCACTCAGAGAAGACGTCCTTCAACTGTGCCATGAAGGAGGCTGCTGTAGAGGCTTTGAAGAGGCAAGGGTGGGACGTCGTTGTGTCGGACCTGTATGCAATGAACTTCAATCCAGTCATCTCCAGGAAGGACATCACAGGTAGGAGCAGCTCCCCACGTTTAATTAGGTCTTTGTGGGACTTTTCAACTTGGGTTTTCTGTCCTAGCCTTGGCCCCATGGCCACTGCCTCTTTTTTTCCTCTCTGCAGGTAAACCAAAGGACCCTGAGAACTTTCAGTACCCTGTCGAGTCCGCTCTAGCTTATAAAGAAGGCCGTTTGAGCCCAGACATTGTGGCTGAACAAAAGAAGCTGGAAGCCGCAGACCTCGTGATTTTCCAGGTGTAGTAGGACATCGGAGGGGGTGGTGGGATATTTGAATTCTGTCCTAGACCTGTCAGCTAATTAGCTATGTGACCTTAGAAAAGTCACTAAACCCCTTTTACTGCATTCTCTGTAAAACAAGATAATTACTTCAAAGGTACATGACACAGACTTACAGATACTGTGAATCTGGCTGTATTACTCTTTGAAAATACGAATGTGACTGCAAAGATGACATGTGAGTCTTAATGCCCCCCACCATGTATTTAATCTTTTTTTTTTCAATTAGTGATTCTTCATGGAATCTCTCTAAGTGCAATTCTCCCCTCTCTGTGTAAGCATCCTGAATAGTTGGGGGCATGATGCATGGGGTTGACTTCTCTGCTCTTGGAGCTCCCCAGTTGGTACGCATGGTCATGTTTAAGTGTTCCAGCAGCAAACGGCGGCCCTCCTTCTGGAAGCTGCCTCACCATTTAGCAGTTAGTACTGGAAATGTGTATGCATCTTGCCAGTCATCTTTTTTGAAAATGTCAGATTGTATTGAATGACTTGGCTTCTACCAAGTCCAACCAGCTTTTTGATCTTGAACATGGAAAATATATGATACTGGAAATGTCACCAGAAGGGTGATACTGGCTGTGGTTTCTGCAGCTATTCAATATCTGCAAAGACTCCAACTTGGAAGTCTTATTCTACTCCAGGCCTGCTGCTGTGGATCAAAGCCGTGTGCCATTAGCCACAAAGGACGCTTCTTGGTCTACGTTTCCTGCTGCATCTCATCCTAGTGCAGCCAAGGCAGCGACAGCAGCAGCTTTCAATTCTGCATCTCAGAATCACCGTATTTTAGAGCTGGAAAGGACCTTGGTGGTGTTTTAATTTAGCTTCTATCCGATGCATGTGTTTTTTTTTTTTTTTATCAGCACAGCTATGCAGATTGTGACTGCAAAATAGCAATAGCAACATACTGAAGGGCAATGTACACACTGGAGATTTCTGTATTTATTATAAGTTTTCCAACAAATGACAGGAAAAGTCTTTTTTTTTTTTTTTGTATTTGGGTAGCTCTCTGGCTGGGAATCGAACCCAGGCTGCAGCGTTGACAGCACCAGCGCCAAAGCCTTAAGCCACTACACCACCAGGGAACTCCCAGGAAAAGTCTTATTATTCTAGAAAAATCAGTGTACTCTCAGGACACTCAGTATGATAGTCTCTCAACATGGAAATAAAGTGTCCTGAGGAAGGAAGGAGTGCTTTAATTAATACCAGGGTGCTCTACGGACCAGCCCCCTTCTCAAGTTCACTCACTTCAAAGACAACTTGAGGGAGACTAAACTCTTAATACCCTGCAAGCCAACCGGTTCTCTTTTCAGCTCTGGCTGCAGAACATCCCCAGGGAAGCAAATCTACTGGCCTATACAGCCTACCCATTTGCCCTAAAAGCTGCATACTAGGCCCCTCACCATTGGACAGTCATAAACGTGAGAATGGGAGAAGTTACTAGGGATGGCTCAGGCCCTTCTTTTTATTGATGAGGCAAATAAAACTCAGAGAGGAGCTGGCTTGTGTGGCAAAGGTCGGGCATCAAGTTAGTCACAGATTTCGACTCTCACTTTCAATCCTGTGTTCTGTTCTAAACCCTACTTCCTTAGCTCCTTTCCTGTAGGTCAAGAGCACTTCAAATCCTTCCAGTTTTTCCTCTCTGCTGGTAAACCTAAGGACGCTGAGAGCTTTCAGCACCCTGTCGAGTCCATTCTACCTTATAAAGAAGGCCTACAGGAGCTACCATGTCCTACAAATTTCTTCTGGGCCCTAGTATTTTTCTTCTGGACTTGTTCCACTTGTCATTGTCTTTAAATCATGAGTCAAGGAGAAGACATACTGGTATAGTTCTTGCTCTACTTTTATCAGGACAAAAGGCCCAGTACTTTCTCATGAGAATTTCCTGATAAACGTATGTCACATCCATCATTTGTTTGGAAATTTGAGTGTTTCTGTTTATTGTAAATGATAAGATTTCATGTCCGTGAGCACAAGGTACATGTTTTATATTTTTGACACCACACCTACTAAAGCGGGCTCTTGAGGAAATATTGATTTAGGCGTCACACATTGAAGCAAATTTTATCTGCAGACCTCGCTATTTAGGCTTCAGGGTCAAACGTGATTTCATAGAAAAACATCTTATTTGTATGTGGCCTTCTTTAGAACCACCCAGTATTTTTTCTACCTTTAGATAGAAACAGGAGTGTCAAGTTGGCTAAGGACAATACATTTCTTTAAATATTCTGACTCCTCCAGAAGGAATGACAAGGGCCTGAAGAACGGTTCACCCCTCAGTAAGGTCAGGCAGCAGCTAAAGATCCTGAGCCTCCTATGCGTGGAGGTGGGGGTGGGGTCCTGATCTGAGCTCTTTGTCATCTGTCACACAGTTTCCACTGCAGTGGTTTGGAGTCCCTGCTATCCTGAAAGGCTGGTTTGAGCGAGTGCTCATCGGGGAGTTTGCTTACACATATGATGCCATGTATGACAAGGGACCTTTCCGGGTAGGTGGATGGTTCTACTTTTCCTAATAACTGGATTCTGGATAGATTCTGCCCTGAGGCAGAGTTTTGAGCACAATTACATACTAAGATCAGGCTCCAGGTCCCCTTTGGAGAGATACATAATGAAGTTTTAATAGATATTTTGACATGTTTAGGTTTTGCTTTAAAATACTCCAGGAATAGAAGGGGCCCGGGGATTAGATAAAACTAGAAGGGCAAACTACTGACAGTTGAAGCTGCATGGTGGATGCATCATGATACAGGTGACCCTTGAACAAATGGGTTTGAACTGTGCAGGTCCGCTTATATGTAGATTGTTTTCAATAAATACTGTATTTTCCTAAAATTCTCTGCATCTTACTTTATTGTAAGAATACAGTGTATAATACATATAGCATACAAAATGTGTTAATGTTATCAGTAAGGCTTCTGGTCAACAGCAGGCTGTTAGTAGTTAAGTAGTTAAGTTTTGGGGGAGTTGAAAATTATAATACATGTGGATTTTCAACTGTCTGGGGGGGTGGAGCACGCTTAACCTCTGCATTGCTCAAGTGTCAACTGTACTATGTTTGAAATTTTCCATAGTAAAAATTAAGTCTTTGTTTTTCAGAGACCCAAATACTACACAAGAAACATTTTGAGACCTTCTAGATTACATGCCTAAATACATGCCTAGCACTATGGGGAGACACAATAAAACAATAAACAAATACCTCTCCCTAGGCACTAGCAGTCTACACAGATTTCGCATTTCCATGGCAACCTCCACCCTATTTTCCCGGGAGTCTGGACTCCCTGGCTTTCCCCGCCGACCTGTCTGTTGTACTACCTCCTGCAGTCATACTGTGTGGCTCAGAGGCACCAGCACGTGCAGTAACATTAACAGCTGATGGGTGGACTCCTGAGTTCTTTTCCCTGGAGCTGTTTCATTAACTTCCTGCCACCAAGGACATGTGGAGAATAATGACTTTTCTTTTACAGACGAAGAAGACAGTGCTCTCCATCACCACTGGGGGCAGCAGCTCCATGTACTCTCTACGGGGCGTCCATGGGGACATGAATATTATTCTCTGGCCAATTCAGGTACCTCCTTGTCAATGAACCTTCAGGAGGATTAATTAGTTGAGCTTTCTGTGGGGTCCCAAATCCTCAATAGCTACTGAAAACAGACCTGAAGTGAAAGCAGAGGGGCTTTCAGAACTACAGGGGGCTTCCTTTTAAGACTTACCTGTGTTCTTAGGCCCGTGTTCTCACAGGATAACCCGTGTGTGTACGTCTCCACAAGACACTCTCTCCTAAGCAAGAATAAGTGTGGATAACTCCTACCTTTGCATAGCCACACCTCCTGATTCTCTCCAGATGACTGACACCTGCCCAATACTTCCTGTTCTCCAAGCTGCTGCAACAGTCTCACAGACTGTTAGAGCCACCTGCCGCCCTCGAGTTTAAGAAATGATTTAGTTCAGCTAATAACACTGAGGTCTGACATAGGCTTTTTGGGGGTCTTTTGGACTTTCAAGTTAATCTCTTCTAAGAAAGAGGGTTGGAGAGAAAAGCAAATGAGGTGGAATAATATTGGGGAATTAATATTGGAGAATAAATGATAAGACTCGTTTACTAAGACTCATCTAGTTATATCGAGAGGCAGAGAAATGCACATCTGCGTGCCTTGGTGAGAGTCAGCTGCCAGCAAGCTGCAACTCCCCCTTGTGTAATGGAACTTGCAGCGCCTTTGGCAGAGGATGCCAGCCAGGGGCCTGGTTTTAAGGTTTTAGTCATGTAAAGAACACAGCTGAATAGGGTAAAAGAGGTCATGGCGAGGTCTAGAGCAGGTGAGAGAATAAGCCCTGAACTGACCGACTCTCCAGACTGCGTCAGGCCTCCGTGTCGGAGTATCTGATTGGGGAGTCTGGTTTAACCGCTGTCGTTTGTATATGGTCCAAGCTGTACAAGGTTTGTTCTGTGACTCACCTGTGTACTTTGTATGTCCCCAGAGTGGCACTCTGCATTTCTGTGGCTTCCAAGTCTTAGAACCTCAACTGACATACAGTGTTGGGCACATTCCAGCAGATGCCCGGATTCAGATCCTGGAAGGATGGAAGAAACGCCTGGAGAACATTTGGGATGAGACTCCACTGTATTTTGCTCCAAGTAGTTTCTTTGACCTAAACTTCCAGGCAGGATTCTTAATGAAAAAGGAGGTGCAAGAAGAGCAGAAAAACAAGCAATTTGGCCTTTCTGTGGGCCATCACTTGGGCAAGCCCATCCCAAATGACAACCAGATCAAAGCCAGAGAGGAGAAGTCATGAGACTCAGTTTCCTTCGGATGTAGCCAAGTCTAGGTTTTTTTTTTCAGGCTTCTGTGACTTTCTTTAGTTTTTAAAATTTGTTTTCCACAAAGAATTAATAGCAGAAAGAATAGACTGTATTCATACATTTTGGGATAGTTTTATTAAACATAACTGATTCTTAAAATGGTTATCATGGCAAAATATGATTAAGCTCAAGAGGCCACTTAAGATATAAAGCAGGGAAAATAGATGCCAGATAATATTCTTTGAGGTTCTCTATATAACTTAAGTCCTCTTTTTAGGGATAAATTCTTAGGGCTAAATCTGACTAGAAAGCATCCAACTCTTCAATGATCTATTTTTCTTTAATTACTTCTCTGTGGTTTATGACAGAAGGGAATTGCCCAGAGAAAGAAATGACTAAGCCTGTCTGACCTAAGGGACTTATTTAGTAGTTAGCCCTCTACACTTGTTTGTGATATATATTGGTTTTAATTACTGTGTGACTAACATGCCTGAATGTTACTCTTCCTTCAACTTTGTTGTTTGTATACAGTTACAAACAGACCTTGAAATGAAAAGCTAATAAACATCTCTTTTTTACCTCAATTTCCTACTTTAATGTCTGAAGAAATAAAACAACATATGTACATACTACATCTGCTACTGTGAATGAATTCAAGAATGGAAGTAGTACTCCCTCCTATACTTAAAAAAACAGCCTTCCACAAACAATGCTTATTTCTGACCTACATAACCATCTGGAAGTTTTTCTGTTTCATTACTGAACTGACGATGTTCCATTTAAGAATGTGTTTTGGTCCCATGACTTTTGGGATAAAACTGTAAGCCTAGAGTTTCATTTACTCTGGTGGACAATGTTGGCGCTGTATTCTAACTTCCCATTTAAATTGGTGAAGTGCAGTGCCACCCACAGTTGCTGTAACTCAAGTAGAATATGATGAAAGACTGCCCTCTTGTGGTGCACTGGAAGAAACACAACGAAGCCGAGCAAGGTAGCCTAAGACCTGGGACGGCTTCGTACCTGCCAAGGACATGATGGCATCAGGCTGGAGAACCTCATTTGCCAGATGCCAACAGGCATTGGGTAGTTTTTCCCTCTACAATATCCACAATAGCAGATGGCTTGGTGCTTCAGGTTGAAAATATGTTCTTTTGCTTTCATCCTCACTGCAATTTTGTGTACATTTCTAAAAGTTCCAAGTGAAGTAAAAGACGTTTCTACAAAACACCCACACTCATTAGTTTCAGTGTAGCTCATGATAAGAGTCATTCAGGCAAAAGTGGAATCTATCAGGAAGGATAGGTCAGTGGATTCTGTAATCCCACTGATCCATGAGGTGACCTGGCTTGAGTTTGCCCAATAGGACGGCTTACTACTGAATGGTAATGGAACAACTGATTAAGATCCTCTTGGGGAATTTAAAGGACATTGAAAGAGATCCAGGAAAGAGTGGTACAGAAATCAAGAAAAACAGAATCCAGTGAACAAATGCCAGTATTCTGATTTGCCCGATTCATTCAGATGTATCCAATCAATGGGCTAGGCCCTCTTCTAGGTACTGGAAAGACAATGAACAAAACAAATTACTGCCTCCAGGGAGTTTGCATTCTAATGAAGAACAACAGATTAACAAGTATATCAAGTGGTGATGAATGCTCCAAAGAAAAGGAGGAGGGTTAGTGATGGGATACAAGGAGTCTTGTTTTATATGGAGGGATCTAGAAAGACCTCTCTGATAAGGCTACATTTGAGCAGAAGACCTGATAGAGCAAGAGAGCAAACTCTCAGATGTCTGAAGAGCATTCCAGGCAGGAGTGGTGCGAGCACAAACCTTTGGGGCAGGGCCATAGTACGTTTGAGGAACAGAAAGGAAGTTATTAAAGCAGAGAAAGGAAGAAAGAGGTAGGTCAGACACAGCTGGGGTCAGATCACACGGGGCCTCATGAGCATGGTAAGAATGGAAATATAAGAAGTCACTGCAGGGTTCTGAGCAGTGGTGTAACATAATCTGACATGTTTCATTCTGCCTGGTATGTGAGGACTCGAGTATAAGCAGAAATGATGGAAGCAGGGAGTTGTTGGGAGGCTGCTGTGACAATCTAGATAACAAATGTTTTGGGATCAGGGTGATAGCAATAGATATGTTGGGAAGTGCTTGCATTCTAGATAGGTTTCAAAGATCAGAGTAACAGGTTTTGATGATGGATTGGATCTAGGTCAGATAAAAATAAAACAAAAACCCTTAAAGGTATTTTGGCTTAAGCAATTGGAAGAGTGGAGATTCCATTTGCTAAGTTGCAAAAGAATCTGGAAAGAGTACTGGGAGCAGGAGTGGGGTGTGGGTAGAGTGGAATCAAAATTTACTTTGGACACACTATGCTTGAGATGTGTATTAAGATAGCCAAGGGAAGCTACGAAGTAGGCAGCTGGATAATAGGAACCTGGAATTAAGGGGAAAATATGGCTAGGGATACACATTTGGGAATCTTCAACATATGGATAATGTACAAAGCAATGAGACTGGATGAGATCACCTAAGAATGGAGTTATGACAGAGATCTGATAATTAACATCTAGGTTAAGAAGGTAAGAATGGGGAGTTCCCTGGTGGTGTAGTGGCTAGGCTTCGGCACTCTCAATGCTGCAGCCTGGGTTCGATTCCCAGCCAGGAACTACCCTCCCCACCCCACCCCAAAAAGAAGGTAAGAATGAAAAAGGCAAACTGAGAATGTCCTGAAAAACCAAGTGAAGAAAGTGTTTCAGGAGGCAGTGATCAAGTCTGTCAAATACTGATAAGCCAAGAAAGATAGTCTGAGAGTTGACCTTTGGATATAGCCACATGGATAGAGGACATTGGTGGGTTGGACAAGAACTATTTCAGTAGAGTAGTGTGATGAAAGCTTGAGTGGAATGGGCTCCAAAAGGAGAGGAAGTGGAAATAGCATAGGGGGTGTGTGTAGTCAAAGAAAGTTACTTGATTTTTTTTAAGAGAAGGAACATTTATATGCCAGTAGGACGACTCTTAAGAGAGAAAAGGTTCTGATGCTGGAGAAAGGGGACAATTAAAGGAACACGTCTTTATTTATTTATTTATTTATTTATTTATTTTGTATGTGGGTAGTTCCCTGGAGAAAGGGGACAATTAAAGGAACACGTCTTTATTTATTTATTTATTTATTTATTTATTTTGTATGTGGGTAGTTCCCTGGCTGGGAATCAAACCCAGGCCGCAGCGTTGACAGTGCCAGCGCCAAAGCCCCAAGCCACTACACCACCAGGGAACTCCAGGAACACGTCTTTAAAAAAGCTAAAGGACATGGGATCCAGTGCACAAGAGACAGAAGAGCAGTGTAGTACCAGGACAATACTACTACAAGGTAATTAATCAAATTGCTTAGTTCCTGGCATTTATGTGTGCCAGGAACTAAGCAATTTGATTAATTTACTTAATTCTTGCACCAACTCTTAAGAGGAGGGTTCTATTTTGTTTCCACTTTATGGATAAGGAAATTTAGAAATGGAGAGGTTATAGAGTAGGTGTAGGAGCCAGAACACCCAAGCAGGCAAACTCAAAGGCTATCCTTTTAAGTACTCTATTATACGATCACCTCAGGAGAAGCAGGGACCATGGCACCATGAAACAAGAGCACAAGAGCAGCAATCAATACCTCCTCAGCAAGACCATTAACTATTGCTGTTGAGAAACTGTAGCTGCTTTTTTAGTTCTAGAGTCCCTGTTGTGCCCTGAGAAGGGATAAATGATGCTCCATTTCTTATAGGTCTGATTATATGGCTGTGGAGAATTTGTTCCTTGCAAAATGACAGAGCAGTACTCTTACCAGCTTGGAGTAAAGCAGGACAACCACTTCCCTTATTCTGGACACTGTAACTTACATAACCCAGATTGCATCCCCTTTTCTGGTAGCCACTTATTTGGACCAAAATAGTTTTTTATATTTATACTTATTAAATTTCATTTGGTTATCACTCCTTTCCAGTGCTGAAGTCAATAAATGCCAAGACAACTTTTAAACATATTTTGAACAATGCATCTTCGTTGAAAATAAACACACACACACACCCTCCTAAAGTGAGGTATACAACTCAATTAGGTGTATACATTTAGATGTGCTAAAAATTCAGTCATTTTCATAGAATCAAGACACGATCAGTATTTGATAAGAAGGTATAAGAATACTATCTAAAGCAGTGCTTCTATAACTTATTTTATATCATATTCATAATATCCATGTATCACCTGTATTAGCATTTAATTATTTTCTTTAGACTCACATTTCCCCATAGTTTAGCAGGTGTGCACATTATATTTTTTTCTAATGCACATTAAAACATATATACTATGTTTAAAAATAATGTTTACCCATGTACCGTCTGAAATCATTCTAAGTAACACTAGTGATATGTTATATGCCACATTCTGATAAACACTAATTTATATACGTGGGATTAACTGCTAAGAGAATAAAAAGAGATTGTCTCTGGATGTGGAACTTCGGGCTGGGGAAACTTGGTTTTCAACAAAAGCACTGCGATGCTACATGAGACTATACTGTTTTACTAAGCATGAAACTTTTTTTGGGGGGGCTGTTCCCTGGCTGGGAATTGAACCCAGGCCGTGGCGTTGAGAGTGCCAAAGCCTAGCCACTACACCACCAGGGAACCCCTTAAGCATGAAACATTTGAACTAAGTAAAGCAAACAAAAGTTCTTTCACACTAAGTCACTTTGTGCACTGCCTGGCAAAATAGTAGACACAAAGTAACAACTCAGAAATATTTCTATATTTCATACCTTTACCTAATGATTTTATGATTTCAGTCTCATACTTGTGCTGCTCAAAACTGATATTCATGGATATGAATTCATCCACAGAGTTTGAAGAAAAAAGACAGTTACCATTGCAAAATGAAAACTTTCAATGTTTTATTTTTGACTGCAGCTGTTTACAGAAATATAGTTGCGAGTATACAAATGTTCCAATAGAAGCAAAATATCTTTTTAATATTTAACAAGTTATCACAGATAGCTAAAAACATAGATGCAAATGAAATTCCCCCAGAGAACAAAGTGAAAATATCTGGTGTCAGTGCTCTGCAACCCCAACTATGAAAGCCATATACACAAAAATGTAACCCTTATGTCACTGCAGGACAATGGAAGAAGGCAGTTCAGTGGTTGATCAGTGTGCTCAAGCAAATAAAATCTAAAAACTTTAAACGGCAGAATGGTAGCTAAACCACTTTGGAACGAGTTAATGAAATACTTGTAATATTTTTATTAAAAAGACTAAAAGTTGTCAAAAAAGAAGTAGCAACTATTTGGAGCTTATCAATTAGAAGGGAGCAAGGTGAGCAGATACATTTATTAGATGACAAGAAATGAGCTCAGTGTCACTGGAATCAGTTTGCAGCCACTGAAGTCAAACACTTTAGTGCAGGATAGCTCTTTATTGGACACATTAGTATGATTCCAAACCCACCCTTGAATATCTGGGATGGGGTGTGTGTGTGTGTGTGTGTGTGTGTGTGTGTGTGTGTGTGTATGTGTTGTCCTGAGGTTCATTAGCTAAAATGGTAAGTGATCCCTATGAACTACTAAAACCAGGCTAATTACTTCTAGGAAAAAAAGAGCAGGGGTGATAATGAAGCCAAAACATGGGGCTTTTAAAGGAAATATTACAAGTTGAAGTTGAACAGAATTGTGGTAGAATGCTTTGGGTGCAGGAATAAATTAAGCAATCAAGTAAGGAAGACAGGAAAGAGAACAAGAAAGAAGGAATGTAGCTAGAGCATCTCCCAACAGTTTGCCGATATATTTGCCAGCACCAAGTTTGTAGAGTAAGCCACTTAACGTTTCCACTGCTGGTGTTAGCAGTGGTGATTCTTATAGAGTACACAGTTTTTATTTTGAAATATGTACTTTTTCATGAGTTAATTAACTGGTGGTGATTTGTAAACAGTGGGAGGAAGATTAGAACAATTATGGAAGTATTGAATTATACAGGAAGATTAAAATAAATGAATAAATCTACTTGGCTTGTGGTTAGTTTATATTTACCATGATGCATACATTGATAAGGGAGAAATGCCCAAATTATATAATGCATGATCTTTTTTTTTTTTTTTTTTTTTTTTTTTTTTTTTTTTTTTTTTTTTTTTTTTTTGCTTTTTTTGGTATGTGGGTAGCTCCCTGACTGGGAATTGAACCCAGGCTGCAGCGCTGACAGCGCCAACGCCGAAGCCTCAAGCCACTACACCATCAGGGAACTCCCTGCATGATCTTATATAATATTTATTTCAGTAAATAACTCTTGTTTGAAAGCCTAAGTTCCAAGGATAGCTATATCTCTAGTGCATCAGTTCTCCTACAAAGCAAGCTACTTTAAAAGAAGTTCTATCTATTAATAAAAGAAATTAAATAAGGTGCTTTGTTGATGTAGCCAGCCATTTTGTTTAATATCTCAGATACAATTATAAACATAGGAATGACAATTTTGTTCTGAAAGTTGGTCTAGCCAGACCAAAATTGTGGTCTGCTGGTAAAGAGGCAATGAAAAGAAAATTTGTATTATCACTGCCCACAATGTACCCATTTTATAAATAAACAGGATAATTTAGCACCTGTCAATTATATCAGCTACTTAAATGCCGTAACAATTAAAAGAAATATAGAACATTGCACCTGTATCTTTAAATCCATCATGTAAACTTTTTAATAAGTGGTAGGAAAATGGCAAACTAAGTTAACTGAATTATCAATAACTACACTAACTGTATATGTACATAAAATATACTGTATTTCTATAGGCAGTACTGAGAATATTGTCAATAAAGGATTATGGATAACAAGGTTAAGCTGAATTTATATAAAGAACAATGTGTAACTCTATCTGTATCTGTATGAATGGGGAAAAAACACCTTTCTAGATCTTACTGTAAATAGTTTACACTAGTGGTTGTCAAACTTTAAGGTTGTCATAGTCACCTGGAGCACTGTTAAGATTGCTGGGCTCCACCCCCAGAGTTTCTGATTGGGTATGTCTGGGATGGGGCCCAAGAATCTGCATTTCTAACTAGTTCCCAGGTGACAGCAATGTTGGCTGATGGGCTGAGGACCATATTTTGAGAACCACTGATTTATACAGACTATCTGTGTAGAAAACTATATACTATAATTTTCCCATGTACATTACACAAAATACATAAGAAGAGGGCTGGTTTTAACTGTCAAACATGAATTAGCAAGCTGAACATTTGAATGTTTCTAAAATGATTTTTCTGAAGTATAATAATTTTCCCTTTAGTCAGTAACATTTCAAAGTCTTAAGTCCTACTATACAGTCATTTTAGAAAACAGTGACATGACATTTATACCCAGTTGCTATCCAAAATAAAAAGGGACATAACTATTCTAAATAGTTAGGATGTATTCATTAAGAAGGAATCATCACTATACAGCATTCTTGACTTCTCTGGAATGATTAAAGTGCATACTATCAATAGGGTAGCAAAATACTGTGTAAAGATTTGTAGTCGTCAGTGCCACTACCAGCCATGGAAACACTCACATGTGGGAAGGCAGCTCTACCCCAACACCACTGTTGCACTGACCTATTGCTGATGGCCCTTTCTACAGGCACCACCACCATGTTAAGGAGCTGGAACACAGGTAAAACTAACAAAATCCAGAGGGACATGCAAGTCACCTGTATCTGGGTGAAAGGCATTATCTTAGTTCTAGAGGGACTCAGATATAACTTCATTTCTTTTGACACTATTTTTCATAGGTAGATTACTGAGGCTCTGATGGGTAAGAAGTGCACTATAATTAATGATGTGGCCCTGTCTAATTAGAAAAACTGACATTACCAGCCTTTATTTAAACTGTGTTTGTGATTTATTTTCATTCATCTACTTGAGATCATAGAAGATGCTTTAAACACTTCGTTCTTGAAATTTAACTACATACATTTGTGTGCATGGAGTCGCACAGATAGTACAATTTTCATTAGCAAGACCTATCATTAGTTGGTTGAAATGAAGACAATTTTAGTTAATTTAAATAAAGCCTAAACACTATAATTCTATGATCTTTTACTTACTCTCCTTCAAAGAAAAAATTCTAGTAATTTCTCTCTCCTGTTACACTTATGCCAAAGGGAGTTAGAAACACAGGAAGTTGCTTCCTGTGGTGATCAAGATTGGAGTTACAAAACCTTCCATTGTACAACCCCCTCAGAGCGCCCTTCCCATTGCTAGACAGGATGCTGCCTGATTCATGCATCACTTAATAAAGCCAGTTAGATCATGAAAAGAAAAGGAAGGAAAGAAAAAAAAGGAAAGGAAAAAGAAAAGGAGAAAAGAATGACTACAATGGCAGAATTAAAAGTTGAGACCCATTAAAATAATTTGTTCATGTGTTTTTGACAATAGTGAAAAATGAAATTACAACAAAAGGGGCACTATCATGGTAAAAGGCACGTTTTCATCATTTAATCTAGGTATAAAATATTAATTTAAAATTTTTCCTAGAAGAGAAAGTAGAGTAAAAATAGAATTTTATTAATAAATGAAGCTAGAATGACATGAAAATGGGGACTGAATAAGTGATTAGAGCCCTGGGACAATTTACAAATGATATTGTAGGTATTACTTTGTTATTTACTACATTATGGACATTATCTCCACAATTTAGTTCTAGTGACACTAGTAAGCAGAGAAGAAAACCTCTTTTTATACATGTTATGAGATTCTACTATAGCACTTCCTGGATTATATACTCGGAGTATTTTCCTAATAAAGCTGCTAAATACATAGCTTCTCGCTTTCATTAAGTCCCTCTATGTGACCAAAGGCATGCAGATGCAACATGGCTGTCTTGGTTCGGGATGAAGCCTGTGGTTGTGAAGGAGAGTAAAGCTAACAGGTCCCATATAATTCTCAATTAATTAAAAAAAAATCAACTAGGAAACAGATATTAGAACAGAAATTTTTACCAGGAAGATGACATGTTCTCAAATTACTCCTATGAATATTTATATAACATGTTGAATTTGAGACTTCAATTATTAAAGCATTTAATCTTGTTCTTTGATTACTGATACACCTAAACAGATCTCACTTTTCTAAAACAAGTATTTATAATAGTCAAAAAGATTTACTACCTTAGTTCTAGAGGGACTGAGATCTAACTTATTTCTCATTTCCTTGGACATTATTTTTCCCAGGCAGATGATTAACTGAGGTTCTAATAGGCAAGAAATGCACAATATGAAATTGCCAACTACAGCATATACAATATTATACAAAAAGAAAGGAAGGGAGGAAAGAAGGAAGGTCCCTCATTAATACTGCTTCAGTATCAAACAAAGCCTTTAAATATCTGTTCTATGGAGACTGGTAAAAACTGATTTGCACTGGCTAAATAACATGATACTCTAATTACAAAGGTAACATGATGAAGCTCAGAAACAAAATATAACTTCCAAATATCTTATCCCATGTTGGTGTGGATAAATAATGGAATGACAATAAGGAATAAAACACACACACATACTCACACAGACACAGAGATAAGCTCCAAACATTAATGTGAGTTGCTAAAAGCAAGAACAATTGAATGTAATGATATAAAAGAATAAAATGTAGTTCATAATTTACTTAGGTCCTTCTGTCATAAATAAATTTAATAAACTATTGTTTCCAAGCCCTTTTCTGGCTCATGAAGTCTCTCC
The DNA here is from genome assembly GCA_004026885.1 of Lyroderma lyra. Taxonomy (NCBI): domain Eukaryota; kingdom Metazoa; phylum Chordata; class Mammalia; order Chiroptera; family Megadermatidae; genus Lyroderma; species Lyroderma lyra. The sequence continues at coordinate 62,168 of PVJL010001329.1, forward strand.
TATATGAAGCTATAATTAATTTGTAACAGTAATCTGGAAACAGCATTATTAGCACAAGTATCAACCACTGACCACTGAGCTAACTTTTCAATAAGAAGACAAATACTTTTTGTAACCAAATCATATATTCAGAACGCTGTACTAACATTGACCTTTAGGGGTAAGAAACACTGAACAATGTTAAAAACAACAACAACAACAAAAACATCATTATTGAATAAGAATATGGTAGCATAGTACAGCCCTTGTATAAATAACCACAAAATTTATGAAAATAAGAATTGGGTTTTCTGCCTCCATCCAATCAAACCATTACAGTTCAGGTGTATGTTCTGTTTTAAATTTAGATATTATAAAACAGAAAATTGGTCCCTGGTGACTTTGCATTAGCAATCAGCATTTTACAATGATAAACCTCTTGCTAAACAACAGAACAGAAGTTAGCACACAGCCAGTTTTCTTGCCACCACTTCATCCATAAAGCAGTGTTAACAATCTAATTAGAACTTGGTGAATAACTTCCTGAGTCTCCCATATAATCCCTTAGAAAAAAATTCAGAAAACTCAGAAATAAACTTAAGCATTTTATGTCTACTTATTTTTATGCCTGCTGGGTAAGCTTTCTGATATTTGTCAACCCTCTGTAGTTAAAGAGTTCTTTACATTTTAAAACTGAAGCACTGGATTATGTAGCTCTTTCTCATAACCTGAACTACATTGGGTAACTTCTCCCAATAGGAGTGGGGAGAGAAGAGATATATTAAAGAAAATGCTTTCAGTTCAGAGAATTTAAAAAGTAGCTTGGACATTACAAGGTGGGGAAAATGTTATTAAAATTACAAACATGGTTTTTCTTTAGTGTCTTTATAAATAAAAGGCATAGAATACAGAAAGCCAATTAACAATAACAACAATAATAAAATATTAAATATATAGTGAGCAAAGACTGAATGGCTCATTCTTGTGAAACACCATTTGACACAATTGCCTGGATGGGTTTCCTTACTCTAACATTTTGCTGAGTGAAAGATCCAGCAAACACACAGTAAGCTGCCTTCAGCCCACTAATAATATCGAGGAACTGCCTGATGGAATGGCCACAGATGAACAGGTCATTTGTTTTAAAAGGTACTTAAATACTCAGTAAAGACATAACAAACCCCCCCCCCCCTCACTGTTGTCAGACGCCACGTTGTGGTAGAACATCAGACAAACTCACAAATTTACCACAAAAATGTGTGGCAAAAAAAGAATAGTTTATATATATGTATATATATATATAAATTTCTATATTTATGCCAATGTACTCACTCAGTACAAATAGCAAAATAGTATACCATTTCCTAAATACAAAATATAGCTTTCCAAAAAAATGAAACACACATTAGATATAAACCATCCAAAACTTGAACGATTGAAAACTGTATTCAAAATTAAATGACCCATAGTAGGTCTCTTTCTGAAAAGTTCCCTTCATATCGGCAAGAAGCCTGTACTACTGAAAACGTAATTCAATGCCTCTCAATCAGAGAGAGAAAGAAAGACAGGTTGGGGGTGGAGGGAAGAATATATGAGAACAAAGAGAAAAAACAAGTTAGAAGAGCACATTCAAAGAACCAAGGGAGATGACAAAAAAGGGTGGGAAATCTGGCTGTATAAACAAAACCAACACCACAAATCCACTAAGTTCAACTAATGTATAGGATAGAAAGAATAAAATAAAAACAGAAAGAAAAATAGCCTTCAACAAACAATTAACAGGTTATTTTTTGTACATTTAAAAAATAAATGAAACAGATAAGAATACTACAACATCTTATCTACATATAGAAGCCACACACAATTTGGCCTTAAACTGTTTTAACAGCTTTCTACATGCCAAAAGGAAAATAAGACATAAGCACATGTCCAGACAACAGGTTGTAGTGAAAAGCAGGCATCCCATGGGTGGTGAGAACACCCAAAACTGTGTTAACTAATGCTACACTGAAGTTCTGGAGTGTGGTATTTTGCTCTCTAGAGATGTAACACAAGTTAATTCTTCATTTTTAAGTCAATGACATGACCCTGTAAAGCCTAAGGTTTGTGGGAACCATCAGATAAGTGACCACTTCAAACTGTAAAGCACTGAGGTGACAAGTGAATTACACTCACTGCAGCTCAGGGAGAAGTGATGTTTTAAGAAATTTTACTTTGCCTTTTTTAAAATTATAACTTACACCGTTTTCTATTAGAGGGAAAATTTTGAAGACTTCACAACAGCACCGTTCATGGGGGAAAAATGTATTGTTTCATGTTTTTCAGATATCAGCTCCCCTTCTTCCCAAAAAGGTACCCCACAACCTGTGCTACAGGAGTTGATGGGCTACCCCAAATCAAAGTGGCCTTTTCCTTTAAGTTGCTACAGGGTCACAAAGCTAGGAGTATATTATTAATTGTCTAAAATAAAGTGAAAAAAGAGGAGAAGAATAATATAGGTGAATATAAAAAGGAAACACTGGCCCAAGACTGGTTAAGAAGAAAATAGATTTAAATTACTGCGTCGTTTAAACTACTATAGGAGGATATCAGAACATAATTTGCCATATATTATCCCCTTCATTTTTTATAGAGCAAGATAATTATTTTTCTATGCACAGTTATGGCTAAACCCCTAAACAGAAACACAGAGAATTAACAACTCTCTGAAAAATAAAATCAATAGCATTCCAGCTGTTCCCAGTTTGTGTGTTGTCTGCCTTTGTGATAAATAAAGAGATCTCTTATCTGTGTAGAGCTCTTAGTACAGCTTATTTGTCAGAATGTAATCCTTTCAGTTTTTCCATGAAAACAAAAAAGATTCCTTTGCTTTGGCCAGTTGCTGTGCTTTTTACATTAAAAAATCACAGCCTTAGTTATTATTTTCCTTTTTCAAAAGCTGTTACTTGACAAAAACAATGCAGGATAGAAAATAATGAAGAACAAAAGTAAACATGACAACATGAATTATTTTCTAATAGCAATAATAACTGAGCAGTCCAGCTTTTAAATTTAACTGTACTTTAAAAGAAATAGCGCCTAGGAAAACAGCGACAATGAATTCTGTCAGCTGGAAACTCGGATTCTCAGTCATCACTGTTATTAGCAATATAAAATATAAAGATGTTAACATGGCGGCTAATCACTGTGACAGGCAGCATAGGTGTGCTCTTTTGCAGTCAGAGTAAAATCTATCTATTTACTCAATCACAGTTTTTTATATTTTGCTTTGTTTTTAAAGTAACAGTTCAATAATTCTCATAGAATCACAGATCTCAGGACATCTTGGAATCAGGATTGTCTTCATGGAATTTCTAAAGAAAACAAAACAAAACAAAACAAAACAAAAAAACATTTACTATAACTCACTAGGGAGGGAAAGCATTTATAAAGTTCCTGTTACCCTAAATGATCCCTAAGCGTATCACAGTACTATAAATGATACTTTATCATATTTATACTTCCACCAAGTTTTATGACCCAATATTTACTTCTTGAGAAAGGGAGAAATGAGACACAATTATACCCAATATATAATACATACATCAGGTTTTCTGTAATTCCAAGGCAAAGAAATTTAGAGACAGAAGGAATGCCCAGTATTAACAATATGACCATAAGCTATCACTCAGAGTTAATTTTATTCAGAGTAAAAAAGTCCCAACTGTAAGAAAACTGTATTTTAAAAGATTAGAGTCTAAAGTGTTATTACTTAACCCAAACCTGCTAAGAGTATTAAAATTTATTGGTGCTTTTCAATAAGAAAGAAGCCAAAATGCAATACTTACATATCCAGTTAAAAGGAGCCAGTCAAGTTGTTCCCTTGGTTTTGCAATGAAACAAGCAAGTCAATCTTTTCAATGTTCTGGGTGGTATTTATAGATGATGCCAGTGGAGAATTCTCTGGTATTTGCTGAGAAAGAAGTGTTGTTACCGATGGCTGGCCCTCATTTTGTGGTTGACCTTGCTGACTTATGGCCATCAACTGCTCTGGTAATGCAGCTGGTCCAGAAGTTAAAAGCTGATTACAGTCTGCAGAGACATTTAAAATACAGAAACTACCTAGTTAGTTACTTTTTGTTAAGATGCATAAGAAGATACTTATTAGTTGCTGGGGAAAGTCATTATTGTGTTCACTTAGTACAAAACTCTAAGTGAGGCACCTGACAGCTCCTCCCCACCCGTGCCAAAAGGTTTTCACCAAACAGTACTGATATTCACCTGTGGTTTACTCTATGCTATTTAAAAATACAACTTTGCCTAGTTATAAGTCCTATATAATTTCCTTGGTACAACAGACATTTAACTGGCACCCAAGGGGATTGGTAGATGCCAGATAAATATAAGGAGACTCTCAGTTAATCAGCACCATGCCAGGTAAAAGTAGTATTAATTCTTCTATATTTTTTTTGCCAGTTTCTCGAGGGTGCTGCTTGCTTGAGTTCTGGTTAACAGAGAGTTTACTGTATATAAACATTAAAGATGGGTTTCTACCTCCTTGCAAACTACTTTATTTAATTGGCTGAGATATTTTTGGTCCCTTTTACTTCCCTTTCACGTTTATAGCTTAAAGTGGGAAACACATACATTTATATACACTACCAAATTTAATCCTTCTAATATCCTTGTCAAGTATGTAATACTAACACTATTGTAGATGTGAAAATTGAGGCTCATGACAGTCAAATAACTTTTCTAAGATCTCTTAGTCTATAAAAGTGATACAGCTGGGACTCGAACTCAGTTCTAATTATAACTGTGTTCTTAAAACCACTGTTTTGTTTCCTTCTAATATAATAATAATCTGACCATTTCAACCAATAACATTTAAGAAATGAGAAATCAGAAAGAGTTTCTTACTATTCTGAATGCCAAATAAGAACATTCCTGAAGTCTGCTGAGATGAGCCAGGAGAATTCTGCAGTTGGTTGATTGTGCCTCCTGCAGTGTTGTGAAATAAAGTAGCCTGTGACTGAGGTGAGGATGTGGCTCCTTGGATTCCAGACATGTTGCTCTGAGGAGAGTAAAGAGGAGACTGCTGCATGTCTTGTTGGTTTATACTGGTCTGCAATGCAGACATGGATGCTGGAGAGAGGAAGAGAGTTACTTGTTGCTCTTGAGAACTGGGTGATCCTTGGACCAACTGAATCTGAGGAGAGCTATGAAACAAGGAGGTTTGTGGTGATTCAGACTGGGTAGGACCTGGGTTCTGAAGTGAGGAAACTGTGGGCTGGTTCTGAAATTGCATGGCTTGCTGCTCTTGATTCATTGGGGCCATATTATTTTGTTGGTGAAAGATTGATTGGTTCTGTTGCTCCTGATTGGCCATTGGGTTTTGATTTGGGTTGAATATCATGTTTGGTGGTGGCTGCTTTTGAGATGTCATTGTAGCCATGTTATTCTGATTGCTGAATAAAATGTTCTGCTGCTGCTGCTGCTGCTGCTGCTGCTGCTGCTGCTGCTGCTGTTGTTGCTGCTGTTGCTGCTGCTGCTGCTGCTCCTGGGATGAAGAGTTACTCTGGATGGCAACTAATGAGTGTTGTGACTGGAAGATTGTTCCTTGTTGGTTTTGAGGCATTGGATTAGGAGGAAGGGAGCCCAGGGACACCTGAGGCTGAAAGAGACCTTGCTGAGAGGGTTGTGCTTGTTCTTGGGAAAGCATAGGGGTCTGGATGTGTGATATTGGAGGCTGCTGTTGGAAAGCAGCTTGCTGCTCAGTGTTTGATGTTGACTGAAGTGGAGAAATTGAGTTCTGAGCTGCAAAAAATGAAATCTGCTCTTCTTGGGACACTGTGTTAGTCTGAAGATTATTCATTGGACTCTGGGAAAGAAATATGTTGGCTGACTGCTGGTCTTGAGGAACAGAAGAGCCCTGTAGCACAGCCATGGGACTTTGAGAGTGAAACATTGGAGGCTGCATTTGTTCAGTGGAGGTTGTAGAAGTCTGGCTGTGGACAATAGGACTTGGACTATGAAAAATAGAACCTTGAGTTTCCTGGGAAAGGTTCTGAGCATCAGCAATAGAATTTTGAGGGTGAAAAAGCTGAGCCTGTGAATGAGAAGACTGTTGCAAAAAATTCCCAGACTGGAGTGCCATCATCTCAGTACCTTGCTGGAATAAACCATTACCTTGTTGCTGGGTACCACTACTTTGAACACTCATCATACTTTTCGTTGATGAGAAAAGGTTAACTTGAGGTTGATTGTCTCCACTGTGTTGCATTTGGACCATGGTCTGAAAGACACTGTTCTGAATCTGTTTTGCTTGTACCCCAGTTTCTTCTCCATCTCCTGAACTTGATGTCTGAAACATGGTAGTGCCAGGGGTTGCTACCTGCTGTGTGGTGGTTGTAGCAGTTTCATTCCCAGAAACTGCAGGAGGAGAAGAAAACAATTCACACTGCATTTGCATGTCCTCACTGGTAGATAACGCACTCAGCATATGAGGAGTCTGCTGGTAAACTGGAGATTGCTGAAGGTTTCCATTTGCTGAAGCAGTTGAAGGAAATAACTCTGACTGAATCTGGGCAGCTGCCTGGCAGATACTCTGTTGCATCTCCATCACCATTGCAGCTGATGATTCCATCACCTGCTGTTGCTGCTGTTGCTGTTGTTGATTAGATAATGTGTTTTCGGTCTGTGGGTGAACACTTTCAGCTCTTCCAGCTATTAAATTATCTGGTCTGGTATGGACTGCTGGCTCTGTTGAGGAAAACATTCCAGGGTTTACACTATTTTGAATTTGACTGACTTGTTGAAAAATGTCTGCACTAAGCTGTTCTTGAACATTCTCATTACCATCTGGAGCAGAAAATAAAACTGAAGATAACTGTTGTTGTGCCTCTAAAACTTGTTGGACCAAGTCAACACTTCCACTGCTGCCACTAGCAGTACTGCCTGTAAAACTTCCTGCTTGCAATTGCTGAATCTGTAGCTGACTCACACTATTTGGTGATGGGAAAATATTTGATGAAATCTGCTGCTGTAAAGTCTGTGCTTGTTCTTGTAGTGGTGACTGCTGCTGTTGCTGTGACGCCTCAGTCAGGTGTGACAAATTAACCACTGTGCCATCTGACTGCAATACCTCTCTAGATTGAGTTTCTCTTGCCTGAAACTGTGTAGCTTGCTGCAGTAGTGCGTCACCACTGGGCAGCTGACTAGAAGCAGAGACTGCTGGGAAGGTACCAGGTTGTGAAATGTCCTGTGTTTGGATAGTTGTCAGGGTCTCTGGGTTGTATGCCTTGGGCTGAATCTGCTGCTGCTTTTCATTTTCAGAAGGTAAGTGGGAAGATGATGATGATGAAAAAGACCCATTTCCTGCTACATTAGAGATATTTTCTAATGTTTGCTGAGTTGATCCAACTGTCTTTGTAGTCTAAAAAATAAAAATCCCCAAATAATATGTATATATTAACATTAAATGAGCTCATATGATACTTCAAAAATTACTATTATTCTAAAAACATATGCATATGCAGGACCAATTTTCCACTCTGTATTATTTCGGAAACAGGTATAAGTCTATGATTCTCAGTGACAGTATGTCTGATTCTCATCAGGACATTTAAAAAATAAGTATTATAAGCAAAGATAGTCAAACAAGGAAGTAAAAGAATAATTAGATATTGATATATACTTAGGACAGTAAGTACACATTAATTCTATTGTTCATGAATTAAGAGCAAGTTAAAAAATATGTCCATTTTGTGGATCATGGATAACATTATAGGGGGAAAAACAAGTGAAAAAACAAGGGAAAGGGAGTTAAAAGGAAAGAGTGGGAGGAAAAAAAGGAAATAAAAATGTCTCTTATTTTGAAAATGTTAAACCAGTACTTTCATTAATACCCTACATCCCCCAGGGTCTAGCTAACATATTAATTCTTCCCCCGTCAAAAATGTATACTAGAAGTCACTTTGCAGGCTATTTTATTGGAGTATAAAAGCATTTACTCTGAAAAGCAAAATTTATTAAGTACATCCAAAGAGAAACAAATGTGAAATAGGAAAAGTAAAAATCATAAACATGGAGAAAAGAAATCAAACCACTCAAAATATAGCAATTTTTATATTTAGGTTAAGATGTGGGGCACTAGTCAATGTAGCTTACCTTAAAAACAGGGGAAGATCTTTTTTCTGCTGTTACTTCCATTGGAGTAACATCTTCACTCTTAATCATACTGCTTGATATGAGTGGAGTGATCAGAGCGTTAGGAAGAATATTTACCTTATCTAAGTTACAGCCAGTAGTTTTCATTGCTGTGCGTGCACACACACACACACAAACACAGACACACACACAAAAAAAAACAGAAAAGTTTAAAATCATCAACTATTTCATTCTATAGTGTGTTGACTATTAGTCATGATTTAAATGACTATTTTTTGATGCTATGATGTGTAGCATGACATACAAAACTGATGTATCAAAACAAGCCCTTCCTTTTTTTGAAATAAGCATAGGCTTGAGGACTCCTGGTATGAGCCTGTGACCATGGTTTAAAGATCAACAAGCTTAAGCAGTTCCATTATCAAGCTATACCCTCCAGGAGGCTTCTAAGGTGCCCTGAATTACATTTTTCAACACGACCAGGATATGTTATAGAATACAACTTAAAAATCTCCAGGAGGTTAAAGCTACTCAGTTACAACTGTTAAACTCTTCTTTTAGCATACAGATGCCTGATAGTATAAAGTCAAAACTTTGTAAAGGCCATAGGATTGTTTGAAGATTTCTCTCAACAAAACTCAAGCTTCTCATTAGAAAATGCAACCAAGTAACCAAATAAATTTTACTTTCTTAAATTAATGTTTCAGAAAACATGAATTTACCTAGCTGATACATGAACACATTTTTCTTTTAGACAGGACTTAAATTTTTTTCTTTTCAGAAATTTAATGACTAATTTAGTTTAAATTAAATTCCCAAAGCAAAACCAGCAAGTTTTTCCCACTTCCTTCCAACCCCACTTTCAGTGGTTAGAGATTTACACCAAGGAGAAGCAATATATAGCAAATAAAGATGTTCTATGACTTTATTATTATCTACTTTTTGCCCTCAATTCGTTTTCTTTCTTCTTTTTTTGTCTATGTGAGCCTGCCTCTGGCACTTAGTGGAGCCTATTGGTCTCACTAATGACAAGTCTTCTGAACTGAACACATACCCAGTTATGATCTAAAAGTTTACCACTACTCTGAGACCCTGTGGAGAGAAATATAGATCCCCCAGAAGGCATAGCTGTTAAATTTCTTAATTTGATACTGAGAAGAAATCTTGGCCACAAAGAGGAATTTTAAATGGTATATGGTATATGAATAGAATTGCTACCTTTGTAAATATTTTGATTTAAAAATATTTGAAACTTTCTGGTTTTCCTTCCACTTGTCTCATAGCCAACTGGCCAGAAATACTTCTTGTGGAAACTGATTATATGGAGGGAGGGGAAGTACTCATTTAACTTTGGAAATTCTATGCTTTATTACTCTGAAAAATGGATCACTTATTCAGGAGTTCTCTACCTATTTTTACCTAGATTCTATGAATACCAATACAATTCAACTCACAATACAATTTTTACTGAGAGAAAACCAGATCATCACAAGGCAGGCATTTAAAAATATTTGAGGCACATCTCACAGGACAATCTGAAAGATCATTAGTGTTGTCTTAAGTTGATGTCCAACATAATGTTCAACTGCTATTCTTGCTTTTGAATTCTATTAGAATGTGAGCTCCATGAAGGCAGAGATTTTGCAGCTGCCTGGTGCACAGCAAGGTAATCAATGAATTTTTTGCTGAATGAATGAAGAAATGAATTAATCTTACTTTACCTTTATCATAGTCAATTTAGTTTGCTGTGGATTGTTTGGTTAATCTTACAGCACAGTGCTGCATATTTTCATTGATAATATATCTGGTATAAAAATGTTCAATATATAAAGACAAGTTTATATTACAGTTCAATTAGAAACTGCATATAAACATCAAGTGACAAATAAATGCATCAACTATAATTATTCCTTAACAGATCTATATATAACTTTTCCCAAAATTTATTTAGAGAAAAATTCTTATTTTCATAGTTTTTTCCCCTTCTGGAAAGTGAGAATAGGTAGAATGAGGTGAGCAAGAGTCTTTTATTCCTCTTAAGGAGACCACTGACAAATAGGTTTATCTACTGGTATAGATAAATAAGAAAAGGACATTTTGTCTAATGCCCACAGAAAGGTACAAATCTTTCTATGGCTACTGACAATTTTGTGTTCTGAGCCCTATTCTGGTCTGCTTGCTGTTCTAGATCTGCATGAACTCCAGCTGGATCCTGTTGGTGCTGCCTACAGGAGTGGAAGATATCTCCTTGAGCTACTAGGGGTGATGGCTGGACCTGCAGGAGGAAAAACATTTCTCCTGGCATGTTCTTTTGCCTCCTTGTACTAATGGGCAGGAGGAAGGGCACGTGTGCTGCTGCCTGGTGTGGGTTGGAGGAGAATGGGTTGGCCCCTCGGTTTCTGCTGTTGCCATTCCTGCTGGCAGACTGACTTGCAACTGCTGGAATATGTGAAGCCCTCCTGTGTTCCACTGTTGGCAGACTGGTCCATTGCTTTTTGGCAGGTGTGGGTGTGCGACAGGTTGCTCCCCAAATTGTGTTATTGAGTCAACTGCTGTCACTGGATATGAGTCATTCCACTAAGTCTCTGCCTTTCCTGGCCTTCTGGCTAAAGACAGCAGGATTTTCATACTTATTCATTAATTTATTTTTTGCCGATGCCTGTTGCCAGTTCTGAGTTTGCAGAACTCTCTGGTGCCCAATTTAGATAAATGGGAGATAATCTGAATTAAGATTTGTAAGGAAGGAGGTAATAGAGTGAAAAAATACAGAGTTTTGAGGGAAACCTAATTTGCAACCTCTGTCATTTACTAGCTGTTTGACCTTGAGCAAATTACTTAACTTTTCTAAGCCTTGCTTTATTCACCTGTGAAATCAGACAACTAGATTATCTCTATGGTTCTTCCAAGCTCTTAAACTTTCCCACATAGTTGCAGCCAGTTAAAGCATATGCTCTCAACCATTTTTCACACTTATCCAATTAATCACTACTTACAAAGCTGAAACTGAGAGAATGTACATCAATATTTTATCTTTGGGTCCTAAACCTTCATCACAGTCTTGGAGCAATCTATTATATCTAGAGTTTATATTTATATCTACTTGCACCTGTATAGATAGATACAGAAAACTTTCTGGAAATAGTCTCAAGAAAATGTGAACAATAGTTTACACTGTATACTTTGTCTTTTCCTTTAACTTGTATTATTTTTATATTACATATATAAATATACATTTGGTTAAAATTGAAAATGAATCATGACGCTTTGGTACTAGACTTACTATCTCACTGAGGAGCTGTGCTGTTATTCTCCTTACTCCCCACCCCCCAAACCCTCTCTGAGGAATAAGAAACTTACTTCAGAGAAAAAGCTTTTAATATCTGACAACAATACCATATTTGGGTATCAAGTTCTAAATATTATTGTAATTGATGGCTATTTTTAAGAGCGTTACTTGGAGGATTATTGGTGTAACACAAATTTAAAAGTCACTTATGTTGCTGCCTTCATTATTAAAGTACACCTAATTTAATCTCCCAGATGGTACCGTGGCATCATACTAAAGCTCTGATTTCAAAGAATCATAAAAATAAGCCATTTGTCATGGAGAATTCTTGGTTCTGAAAGCTATTGTTTTTTTAATTGATCAGAAATCTATTTAATTACAAATGAAAATTTTAAAACAAGTAAAATAGTTGAATATTCAATTCAATAGTTTCATAAAATTATTTTTTTCATGATTTCAGTTGATAAAATTGTCAAAATAAGCAGGTCTGAATTTTGAAAAAATAATATGTGTATTTATTTCTTACCCATGTTTTAGGCTTCTAAGAGTTTGATCAAATAACTACATAATTTTGTTATTAAAAATTAAACATAGTCTTTAAAACTTTTCAACCTTCAATTCATAACCTTTTATAAAAATTTTCACATTGGATTAGTGTTCCACTAGCTTCATACTCTACTCTCAATATATTTTGAGAAAAGCACCAACACTTCAAGTTGGCAAAGAACAGACCATAAATTAATTAATTATGGTATTATTTATCTAATAAACATGGTTTGAATTATTTTTGCTTACATATGTCACTTTATACGCTCAAGCTTATAACCTATCCTTTTTAAATCCTAACTAAGTGACACTGGGTAAATTGTTTAACCCCTCTGGAATCTTGGTTTCCTTATCTGTGAAATAAGAATAAAAAATTACTTACTTCATAGTTTGGAAAATTCAATGAGACAATCCCAATAAAGAGTATGGCATATTGCCTAGCACTTAAAATATTATCAATATACTCTAACAATGGTTATCCATAGCATAGATTTGTAAATTTTCTTGTAGTTGAATCAGGTAATATTGACAGTTTACTTGCCAGTGCATACTTTCTCACTAATCTACTCTGGAAAATGATCATGGTCAGACATTATGATGGCAGGTTATATTGAACACATTATATGTGAATGCTAAATTCTGCTACTGACAATACAAAAAATAATCTACTGTATTTGCTAAAATTTATTAAGCATATTATGCTCCTTAAAAAGAAAAGTATTTTATTTTTAATTTTTAAATGTTTTTTTTTTTAATCTTTTGTGGCCAACACCTGGGGTGTCAACCTGTCTCTTCACCCTAGGCTGCCCTTTCCCACCCTTTCTCTTTTTTTTTTTTGCTTTTTGGTATGTGGGTAGCTCCCTGGCTGGGAATTGAACCCAGGCCGCAGCACTGACAGCGCCAGCGCCAAAGCCTTAAGCCACTACACCATCAGGGAACTCCCTATTTTTAATTTTTAAATTTAACTTGGTTTGACTCACATGAATTTAATGGCAGAAAAATATATGTAAAACCTAGAATTATCAGAATAAACCAATGGCCATTATGTAACTGACGTTTTCATATATAATGGCACAAAAGGATCACTGAGTATCATAATTGTATTAGAAATCTGCTAAGAAAAGAATCTACTCTACACTTAACATCCTGAAGATATCAACATTATCTCTTGGGATTGGCAGGGGAGTAAATAAAGATGTCAGAAGAACATAGCAAAAGAATCTAAAGCAACTTTTAAAATACCTATAGTTCATATTTTGTTCTCTTCAGTCTCAATGTCAAATACTTACCAATCTTACTGGTAGCAAAGAGCTTATCGAATTCTATTTTTAACATACATTATTGTACTTTATATATACTTTTCAGATGTTTAATATTGAGAAAGGAAAAACAAAACAAAACTCCTCCATTCCAATATGTTTTACAAAACATGGTGATCGAAGGGAAATACCAAGTTGGGAAAATCTCTGCATTCAGTAAAGTTAAACAAAGATTTATTTTACAATATGGAAGATACCTTGCTAAATGTTCCAAGTACATAAGAGAAAGTAAAATAGTAAGACTTGCTAGAGAAAATTCATAGGATCACCTATTTACAATTTTTGAGAATAATCAATTTTGGTACCTTTCATGGCTTCTTCAAAAGAGCAAGGTCTTGCGGGACTAGATATTTCCTTCTTGACATTTACATTCAAAGCACCAGCTACTGCTATAAAAAAAAAAAATTAATGTATTTAAACTTACTTATCTTAACAAAATGTATATTTTAAAATGTTTTAATTGGACTATTTTCTCACAAAGCATCATTAAATTATTTGTTTAGCAGAAATTCTAGGTTGAAGTGAATTTTTTGAATTACTAGTCTACGTTCTAAAATTCACCTATCTCCAAGTGGGCAGAAGCATATGCTCACTTATCAAAACAAACAAACAAACAAAAAACAAACAATAAAACAACAGCAACTTTAAAAAAATCCTTCTTATAACAGTACACACATTGATGATATCTGATGAGTAGAGAGTGATATGAGACTTCTTCTTTTTTTTTTTTTTTAATTTGTATGTGGGTAGTTCCCTGGCCAGGAATTGAACCTAGGCCACAGAGCTGACAGCACCAGCGACGAAGCCTTAAGCCACTACACTACCAGGGAACTCCCCGAGACTTTTTAAACTTATCAAATATACTGTGTAACACTAGCATGAAAATATTTACCAGTCACCTACATACGAATTCAGAAACATTAATGTAGCTAAATTTTAAAAAACTGTGATAAACACACAGAACCTATAGCATTATGATTATTCTTTTTGTAAAGTGTTGAAAAAAAAAACTTTGGTATTATTAATGAAGAAATTCTGGGCCATTTTATCTAATCATATCAACTACATCTACTATGACCACTTTAAATTTAATGGGCCTAAAAAAAAAAAAAAAAAAATTAATGGGCCTAAGAACAGAAATCAGTTCTGATTAATAAAGTTAAATAAATTTCAAATAAGTAGATTCTTGCTTAAAATGGCTATATAATAATTTTATTTAAGTAGATTTAATTTCTATTTTTCAATGTATTGATTTTATATTCCTTAATTTATTTAAAATGAGAACTGAGTCTAATTTCAATTTCTTATTCTTGACATGACAATATGAAATGACAGTTATAGACTATAAAGAGATAGCTAATTGTGAAGAAAGAAACAAAATACATACATCTCCTAAGAATGAAGTTAAATAATTTATCTTAGCTGCATGGAAGGTCCAACAAATGATATACAGGAAATTGAATGGAAAAGTAATCCACAGGCAATTTTTAAGCATAACATTAATTCTAACAATTACAGATTTAAAAACAGAAACTAATCTTTAAAAAATATTTTTAATTTTTACTATTGAAAATCAAGTTTTAGTTGTTTTATTTTAGAGCAACAAAAAATATGAGTATTATAATATCCATTTCTTAATAGAAATCACCACAGCTGAGTCACTGCAAAAAACATCTACTGTGATTTGTGTTACTAGACCAAAGTTAAAAAAAAAAAAAAAAAATCAAAGGTGCTTTAATGGAGACTCAGTATATGCTCACTTGAGCACTTGCCCTAATTCTACTTTTATACCATGTACCAAGTCCCCAAGACCCCAAATTTTTTGCATAACTACTCTAAATTATGTATGCAGTCTTAAGTCTGTAGGGTGGACAGAACTTGGCAGCACTGGCTGGTACGTCAAGGCCCTCTTGGTGTAGAATGGAGCCAGGAGTAGGAAAAGAGCGGTGGCCAGATGGGTATCCTCTTTCCTTATGTTGCCATATTCCAGCTTGGAATTCTAAGCACTCTGAAAATCATAAATTCAAATCTGGTCTTCCAAGTTGTTGTGAAGACATTTCGGTAAATTTAGGAGGATAGGATATATTTTATTTAGTGATTGGTTTCTTTTATACATAAATCTCAAATATCTAGACAAGTGGTATAACAGTTGCTATTTCTACTCTGACTCCCAAATATTAAGGTGGGTCTAGTTTTAGCTGTTACAATTGTACACCATTGAATGTTTAAATGTTTAACTACAGTTCCCTGGTGAATCACAACAGTAATTAGTTTATCATAATGAAATAGTGTAAATTTTCCTGAAATCATATTCTTTCTCATGTATGCCTGAAAAGATGATCATATTTTATGAAATATAGAAAAGCAGTCTTTGATATTTTTGATTACAGAAATTAGAAAATGTTATAGGCATGTAACTATATTCATGATTTTATTACTTACCATTCCAACCTTATCTCTCACCTCTCCCAAATTGCATCCTATAAGCCAGTCAGACTAAACTATTGTAAGTTTCCCAAAGTTGTCACTTTCAGTTTTCTGCATTATAGGAGGTACTCAATGAACACTAATTCTTATTAAAGAGAAACCTGTATAACTCTGGAAAGTCTGATTTCAGAGCATTCCTAGCTTTTCTTTTGTTATTAGAGCATAAGACAGAAATAGTTCTCTTAAATGGAACAGTAAAAGCAACCACTTTAGGAAAAAATGTCATCTTAGTATATAATTTTTTCTTTTTGGTTGGCTGGTCTTCATACCCTTCCAAAGAATTAGGAATTAATTATTCATTTTACTTCAGAATTTTTAAGTTTCGACATACCTGGGTCTGGAGTGTAAGTGAATGGCTGAACATCATGAGATCTTCCAGCATTGGTCACTACGTATATTCCCACTGATACTGGCAAAGTTATATGTTGGTCATGATACGGAGGAACCTTCACAATAAGATGATTCTAATTTAAAGAAAATTATAAGAGTCACAAAAGAAGCAATATTTAAATTAAAATTTTGACATAAAAATTGTAAGTAAGTATATTTCCTGTTAGCTATAGTTTTAGAAGTCTGACTAGAAAAAAATGTATTTTAAAGTTCAGGTTCACAGGCATCAAGACATTGCTTAAAACCCAAATGTTTTACAATGGCTTATTAAGTCCCTGCCCTCTCAACTTTATCTCATTCCTGTTCTCCCCAGCTTATTACACTTTAGTCACACTGACCTTCTCAGTCCATTCTTTAAGTGTGCAAAACTCATTTTTACCTCAGAGCCTTTACAACTTACTGTTTTCTCCACTAGAATATTCTTCCTTCACCTCTTCAAATGACTAGTTTCTTATCTATTTGCAGGTCTTAGTCAAATGTTACCTCCTCAGAGAAGATTTCTCTGACCATCCTATTTTAAGTAGCACCCCTCCCTGACCTGATCACATAATCTCATTTATTTCTAAAATAGCATATATCACCACCTGAAATTACTGTGATTATTTGCTTTTTTTTTTTTTTTGGTCTCTTTTCCAACCTCAAGAATTTAAGTTCCAGGAGAACCTAGGATGTTTTTTTTTTATTCTATCTCCACTGTTAAGCATCTTACACAAAATACACATAAATATATTTGTTGAATAAGAATTAATTTTGAAGAAAAAATATGACAACCATGCACAATACCAGTTACCATATATTTTGTATTAATACAACCTTAATTGAGATGTACATCTTGAGGCAGTTTACAGCTTCCTAATCACTTTAATTCTCATTTAGGCAAACAGGGTTCAGTTTAGCCAAACCCCAGTAAGTCAAAGTAATTTTCTGTCAGAAAAGTGGCAGAAACATCCTTGTAAGAAAAGGGAAACATTCATAAATGCTTCATCAGCACTTATTCAAGGGTATTACTTCTTGGAAGATTATGTGAACTGCATTAGACTAATGGGAGGCAACATCAAGGGATGGTGACTGTGCTTCTATTCTGAGGACGTGATATGCAGGAGGCCAACGCTGACAGCTGAGGGTCAAGTGAGTTTGATGACATTTTTAATTTAGTTAGACTATACTTGGTTGACTCATTTAGACAGAACATGCGACAAATAAGGCCAAGGTCAAGGTTCAATTTCTGAGCACATAATTCATTTCTAAGCCATTTTAAAATATTCTCTGAAACAGTCACATTACAAATAAAAAAACCCCAGCTTCCTATTTATGACATTAACAGAATGTTAGCCATCTCAAAAAAAAAAAAAATTATGCTTTTAAGCCAGGTGGAAAAAAACATATACATATGTGTATATCCACAGAGGGCAAAAATCTGACAACACATACTCAATTGTACGAGGTCATCAAAAAATGTGGTTGATATGATTGGCTGGTGAACAGTGGCTCCCTTTTCCTCCCTGGCTGCTTGAGGGTTGTCTGCTATCATGAATGACACAATAACTATCCGGACCAGGAAGTTCATTACCAATAGACTCCTTCAATAGAAACAAATGGTCATCGATGTCCCTCACCCTGGGAAGGCAATAGTACCTAAGACAGAAATTTGGGAAAAACTAGCCAAAATGTACACCAGATGTCATCTTTGTATTTCGATTCAGAACCCATTTTGGTGGTGGCAAAACAACTGGCTTTGGCATGATTTATGATTCCTTGTATTACACAAAGAAAAATGAACCCAAACATGACTTCCAAGACATAGCCTGATGAGAAGAAAAAGACCTCAAGAAAACAGCAAAAGGAACGTAAGAAAAGAATGAAGAAAGTCAGGGGGACTGCAAAGGTCAATGTTGGTGCTGGCAAAAAGTGAGCTGAAGATTGGATGACAGAAGGAGTAAAGATTCATCAGTGATTATCTGTGGTGATTGAGAAGATTTTCTCATGAGAGGACTAATAAACTAAGAACTTTTATGTGAAAAAAAATGCACCTGCACTGATCCAACTTCTAAGAAACAGAGTTTTAAAAACTTGTCTACCCTCATTCTTACTCTTTCGTTTAAACATTGCAAATACATCACAAAGCAGTTCTACCTACAACTGTTAAAAAGGTAACTGGATGGATGTGTACAGTATCCTCCTAGTCTTAAAATTATTTGGCAAACTCTAAAACTGAAATTATTTTTTCAATAAAAACGTATTTCTGATAATTAAAGACAGAATTAGTATCTAAAAGCCACATGCATATTTAAGCAAATCCAAGTTAAAACCTTTTAAAAATCAAACGAACCTATTGATACTAACTCTTCATGCTTCTTCAGTCTGAATCTAGAAATTCTGTTAAGTGCTTTGAATTAAAAACTAAGTAAACTGTGCATAGTGATAGAAAGTTGTTTTTAAATACTACTCTCACAAATTGAGAGCAGTTAACTACCATTGAGCTAGGAGTACAATACAGACAAAATATGAAAGGGTTGGGAAGTCTTCGGAGTGGTACAATGCTCTCTGGAGTAAAAAGAGAAGAATATTTGAATTTTAATGTCTTAGAAAAACCTTCCTGGATTCAAAATAACAATTTTATTTTTTCTAGGAGATAATCTTTGTCAGCACTTACAAGGAATGGTGCCAGATATTTTCACTCTCCTAAGGGATAATTTACCATTCCTTAAAAAATTTAAAAACACATAACCTCTAAACTCTCAAGCCTTTGTTTAGTCTAGTTGTTCACACAAATTCTGAGGATCTTTATGGCATTTCTTTCAAGAACTTTCTTATACTGCAAATTCCATGTCTCCAAAGTTTCTCCGTATTTTTTATTCTTACACTCTAAAAAATGCAATAGGAAGAACCCAGAAGACTAAAGGCTGAGAAACAATAATCTGTACAATTTTTATTTTTGACACACAAATGCCTGTTTCTCATTTTGCAAAACAAGTTCTTAAATCAAACTGTATACTTCTTCCTAGTTTCTAATATATCTGTTTTTAGATTCTAGCTACTTTTAAAATCATCTCCATATTTCAAACGGCTACCTCTCTTGCTTTCTTTCAAAGCCAACTTATTTTATGTATAGAATATATATTTATATAGAAATTTCTTTGAATAAATATTTTATATATATTTAAATGACAATTAAGGTCCTATAGAACTTATTGTTAAAATGGAAGTAGATATAATGACTATGTGCCTATCACATCTGGTACACATGAGCACGGGACATATTATGGACCTGATTACACGAGCCAAATATTAAACAAAGAACTGTTTTCCTAGACTTCATTAATCTCCATTTTTATATAATAAAAGAAGTTTAATACCTGATGAGTTGATTTTGGGCTTGCAAATGAAGAGCTACACAATTATACATAATTTCAATTTGCAAAGTTATCTTTAAATGGTCTTTTCTATTACACCATCTTCTGGGCATTTTTTAAGGTTGTAGAGACCTTTTCAATTTTTCCGTATAAGCCTGATATTTCTTCATTGACAACAAGCAAAGTTTCTTGTTTTAAATATATTTTCTGACCACCCTTTCTTCTAAATGTTTAATTTTTATGTTTTTTTTCCCCTTGAATATAATCTATAGGATCAATTCTTTGTATCTCGGCTCTGATTCCACTCTAAAATACCTTTCAGAAAGCTCCTTAGGAGAAAAAACCCCAGCGAATTATCTCTGAAAATGATAAAAATTTTAAAACAAACAGTAGAACCACAGAATTAATGTAAGATAATATTATAATTTAGTTTGTTTACATACTTGCTTGCAAAAACCCCAGGACCTCTAGATATAGCCACCAAATAAGGACACAATTCCTTTTCTTTCCACCATGTCTTATTTTTATGATTATTCTTTAATCTATTGCAGCTGGCATAACTGCCCTGGAAAAAAAAAGTGTTTAAAAATGTAACTACCCCATGCCTCTATGGTAAAGAAAGAAAGAAGGAAGGAAGGAAGGGGAAGAAAGGAGGAGGAAGAAACAATAAAGATTTCTTAATATTAAGTTCTTATGAAACAACAAGTTTAAGATGATAATTTGTTGGTCCTATTTTATTAGTATTTTGTATAATTTATAAAGCAAGTCTCTCAGTATCTAGAACTAGTCTTTTTACCTATAGAACTGCACTTAAGATGAAGTAAGGAATAACAATTGTAATAGAATATTAGTAGCAAAGGAGTTTACATCAATCTACCCAACTCATCAAAACAAAACAAACAAAAAAACATGTTTATGGCACACAAATGTATTGCATGGATAAATTAAGCTTCAGTCAGGATCAACACTACAGGTATCTAAGAACCTAGTTAAAATTAGGGTTTGAAATACCCTCAGAGGGAAGAACAAGGGACCTCAGATCCCAAAGTCCTCTTTTTCTTCAATGTGTATAACATGAACTAAAAAAAAAATTTCATGAGCATTTATTGTTTAATATTATGAGGAACACAAAAGAGTCATAATAAATTACCCCTAACCTCTAGGAGTTCTCCAGAGGAAGCCACTGTTGGTTCATGGGGGATGGGAATAGTCTGATCAACAAGTTATGTAAGAAATAATAAAATGTCAGTTAAAAGGAACCTCAAATAATCTAGTAAAAGAGTTTATTTTACAGATTAGAAAACTGGAGCACAAAAGTGACTTGTCTTACTTAGGAATAACACTGACTATTAGTAACAAAGCAGGTACTAGAATGTCAGTTAAGATCGGTCTGGAAGAGCTTGTCCAATGGTACACGTGACACAGGAATGACTGCCGAGGGCCCACTATTGCTTTTGGGCATCATGTAGTAGCATAAGGCTAGAGGAAATCTTTCTATATAGCATTTGTCTAGGTATATAGGAAGCCCCACTTTACACGACACTATGTAGTGAAGAATTAACTTTATCCAAAGTGAGGTCTAACCTTTGCCCTTAGCTACTGTAAGGTCCCTAGTAGATCTCTAAGCCCCTGGAATGGCCTGTCCCACAGGAGTATCTTTGTTTGCTTGATAGCGTTGGCCATCAGGTAGTCTAACAATGTGATTTATGAAGGGGGCTTTGGAACATGTCATATCAGTTCTGACCTCTGGTGGAACTGGAGATTAAAGGTTAGCTGTGTAAGCAGTATGTGATTGAGCCTGAATAAAAACTCTGGACAGCAATGGCTTGGATGAGCTTCCTGATAGGCAATACTCTCCGTATTGTCAAGTAATGATGTGCTAAGATGGAAAGGCATCTCTGAGGACAACAGAAATTTTACCTTCAGGACCCTCCTAGACCTTGATCTATGCATTTCTCCCTTTGGCTGGTTCTGATTTGTGTCCTTTTGCTATAATAAAACTAAAATAGTTAAGTATAGGGCTTTCCTGAATTTTGTAAACTGTTCTAGCAAATATGAGGGGGGAATGGGAACCACTGAATTTGAACTCAAATATTTAGAAGTGAGAGTGGTCAGGAGAGCCCTGGACTTGTAGCTGGTGTTTGAAGTGATGCAGTCTTAGGAAGCACTGTGCCCTTAGCTTTGAATTTGGCGATCTATTGGATATAATATTTTGGATATATGATATAAAAATTTTATTAATTTTTCTTAAAACACAAAGAAATAAAAAATTTTAAACACAAAGGAATTATGTAAACTTTTTTGATAAACTGGCTATAAATCCTACAATTTTTGCCTCTTCTCGCAACTTGCTCTCATGTGCTCTATTCCTATCAGCATTTTATGCTAAATTTTAGGCTTTGGGTATTTTAGACATTAGTTTGTTACTGTTTCTCTGTTCTCTCTCTATGACCTATGCATATACACACTACTCTTCTGCATGTCTTGTATCTGGTTTGGTCATAGGTTTGTACATCTCTTCCACTAGTCTCAACATCTATGAGTTTGGTCCTATTTGCTTCACATACTACTTCTTAAGTCAGCTCTTTTCTCTTGTTTTCAATCTTTTTCCTTGTTACCTAAAAAACAACATAATCAACATAATAAAGGCCATATATGACAAACTCTCAGCTAATATCATATTGAATGGGGATAAACTGAAGCCTATTCTCTAAAATCACGAACAATATAGGGATGTCCCCTGTAGCCACTGCTATTCAATATAGTACTAGAAGTTCTAGCAAGAACAATCAGGCAAGAGAAGGAATAAAAGGGGGTTCCCTGGTGGTGTAGTGGCTAGTCTTTGGCGCTCTCAACACCGTGGCCTGGGTTCGTTTCCCAGCCAGGGAACCACCACCACCACCACAAAAAAAAAAAAAAAAGAATACAAGTTATCTAATGGGGAGAGAAGAAGATGAATGGTCACTTTTCACAGATGACATGGTCCTTTATATAGAAAATTCTAAAGACTCCACCAAAAAACTATTAGACATTATAAACAAATCCGGTAAAATTGCAGGATATAAAATCAATGTACAAAAATCAATTGCATTTCTATATACCAACAAGGAAACTTCAGAAAAAGAAATGAGACAAAAAATACCTTTTGCAATTGCAACAAAAAGAACAAAATACCTAGGAATAAACTTATATATATAAGTCTGGTGAAGAACTTATATACTGAAAACTGTAAGACACTAGTAAAAGAAATTGAAGAGGACACAAAGAAATCGAAAGATATTCTGGATTCATAGATTGGAAGAATCAACACAGTTAATTAAAATGGCCATACTACTCAAAGCAATATATTGATTTAATGCAATTCCCGCCAAAATCCCACAAACATACTTTCACGAAATATATTATCAGATTTGTATGGAACACAAAAGACCTCGAATGACCAAAGCAAGACTACATAAAAAGAATAAGGCTGGAGGCATCACACTCCTCCATTTCAATCTAAACTACAAAGTGTCAATAATCAAGACAGCTTGGTATTAGCAGAAAAATAGACATACAGACCAATGGAACAGAATCAAAAACCCAGAAAGGAAGCCACAAATACATGGACAGATAATTTTTGACAAAGGAGCAAAAAATAGACAATGGGGAAAAGAAAGCCCCTTCAGTAAATGGTGCTGGGAAAATTGGAAAACCACATGCAAAAGAATGAACCTGAACTGCAAACTGTCACCGTATACCAAAATGAACTCAAAATGGATTAAAGACCTCCACGTAAGACCTGAAACAATAAACTGTGTACAAGAAAACATCGAAACTAAACTTATAGACCTTGGGTTTAGGGAGGACTTTATGAAGCTAACCTCAGAGGCCAGGGAAGTAAAAGTAAAAATAAATGAATGGGACTATATCAAACTAAAAAACTTTTGCTTTTGCACAGCAAAAGAAACCATCAATAAAGCAAAGAGACAGCCAACCGAGTGAGAAAAAGTGTTTGCAAACAATACCTCTGATAAGGGGCTAACATCTAAAATATATAAAGAACTTGTACAACTCATCAATAAAAAAAACAAACAATCCAAAAAAAAAAAAAATGGGCAGAAGACCTGAACAGACACTTCTCCCAGGAAGACATACAAATGGCCAACGGATACATGAAAAAATGCTCAACTTCACTAGCTACTAGGGAAATGCAAATTAAAACTCCTCACACCTGTGAAAATGGCTATAATCCACAACATAAGGAATAACAAGTGTTAGGAGAGGGTGGAGAAAAAGAAACCCTCATACACTGCTGGTGGGAATGCAAACTGGTACAACCACTATGGAGGACAGTATGGAGGTCCCTCAAAAAATTAAGAACAGAGTTACCATATGACCCAGCAATCCCACTTCTGGGTGTCTACCCCCAAAATTTGAAAAACCTTAGTCCACAATATGTACTCCAATTTCATCACAGCGCTATCCACAGTGGTGAAATCATGGAAACAGCCAAAGTGATAGGCAACTGAATGAAGAAGCTGTGGTACATACACAATAGAATATTACTCATACATAAGAAAAGACAGAATAGGGCCATTTATGACAACATGGATGGACCCTGAGACCATAATGCAAAGTGAAATAAGCCAGACAGAAAAAACCAAGAATCATATGATTTCACTCATTTGTGGAACACAAAGCTAAAAGCAACAAAGAAATAAAAACTCATAGACACAATCAATAGTTTAGTCGTAAATGGTTATCTGAGGGTATGGGGGGAAAGGGGTGGGAGAGAAGGGACAGGGACACAAATACATGGTGATATAAAGTGAAGTAACTCTGGATGATGAACACGTAATGCAACACAAAAATGATGGTGTAGAATTGTACACCTGAAACCTATGTAATTTTTATTTTTTATTTTTTTTGGTTGGTTCCCTGGCTGGGAATCGAACCCAGGCTGCGGCAATGAGGGCACTGAAGCCTAGCCACTACACCACCAGGGAACCCCCCAAGGAATCTATGTAATTTTTACTAACCAATGTCACCCCAATAAATTTAACAATAAAAAATAATAAAAAATAAAAATTAAATTAAAAAAATAACATATGGTAAGGTCCTACAAATATATACTCTTTAATATAAGTGTAATGAATTGTGCTTCTGAACGCAAACTTTAACAAACATAAAACACCTGGCATGTAGCAGGTACTCAATAAGTAAGTTTCCCTTTAACTAAATTGTAGGATAAGGTAATTCAGAAGTTCCCTGATGGTGTAGTGGCTTAAGGCTTCAGAGCTGGCACTGTCAGCGCTGCGGCCTGGGTTCGATTCCCAGCCAGGGAGCTACCCACATACTACAAAAAAAAAAGAAAGATAATTCAAATCTCCAGATAGATATTAAGAAAAAAATGTTTCATTTGTTAACAATGGTAATTTGCCAATGCTCTTAAAACATTTTAAAAGAGAACTGTAACTTCTACTATCAGTTGAATAATTCTATTTCAGTTAAAAAACTTGAGAAAGAAACTTTAAATTATTTACATCAATGCCATATAAAGAAGAAATTTAATCTGTTGATTCAGGAAAAATTTCAGAACAAAATTGAATTTCTCAGCGTAAACAATCAAACTATAAAAAGGTTAAAATGATACCTGATGAAATAATTCCATGTCGATTTCTGCTTCTGACTTCCACGAGTTTTCATCTGATAAAAATAAAAAGGGACTTACTAAAATTTTGAAAGTTTTTTACTTTGTAGCTATAACTGTATCTTTATAACAAAGTGAATTATGCAACTATCTCAATACCAGTATTATGCCTACTTACCAGAAACATTTTCTTGGAAAATCACTTTAGTGCCTTTCAGAAAGTTCTTGCCAATTAAAAATACTTCTTCCTCTCCTTTCACTGAACAGCTATGCAAGCTTTTCTTTAAGATTTCTGGCACTCCCGCTGGCTGAGCTGTGGATATACATAAGCATTCCATTAAAAGAACCACCACCACTTACTTCTTACCTAAAATCAACCCTTAATTATCCAGTTCTATAAGCTGTCTTTGTTGGCCTCTAAATTTGACTTTCTTTATTCCACAACTTAACTTTTACCCTAACAGAAACAGAAAAAAACAGAAAAGTCCATATTAATTTTTAAAATTCTTATAAGATTATTGTCTAAGACAAGGCTTTAATTTATTATATGTCGTCTTTGTTTTCTCATTACATGAATAAAAAGTTTTAAAATGTGAATTTAGTCATGGTTTTGACTTAATAATACTTTTAAAAACTTCAATTAAAAACCATGCTTCTCCCAAATTCTTAACATTTAAAATGTCAGCTAACCTATGCCATTATAAGACTTCTCAGGCAATGAATGCCTCTGCGTTGTACTGGGGTTCTTTAAGGATCTAGACCCAGGAATCAAGAGGACCCATACCAAAGAACACCTGAACAAAGACTGAATCCATTTCAGAATAATTCTTTCTATCAGGGGATCTCTCTGAACTGGGATACCCTAGGGTTAGAAAATAAAATGCACTTGACTTTCCATTACAACACTAACCAGGTACTACAAAAATTAAAAAAGAGGTTGACAAGTACTAAGGAGCCAGATCTAACGAATAACGTATAATTATTCTACCAACTTTCCCATGCTAGGATTTCTTTAAATTTAGTATGTATTGCTTAGCGTAACAGGTTCCATGGTCATGTAAATCAAGGAAATATTGTGTTAAGCAAAGTCAATGAACAAAATAATTCCTCTAAGCATTTCATGTTCTGATATATATTAAATATCCAAGAAGTGGGTAGAGTATAGTTTCCACCACATATTTGATGCCAGAAACATTCTTCCTTATTGACACTTAAGGACGAGTTTTCCACCAGAATACTTTCTAGGATATTGGTATATGTAAATAAATACACATAAAAATAAAAGTACTCAACAAACAAACAAACAAACGCTCTCCTTATGGGTAAGCACTTTGACACAGATTACATTATTTGTTGTTTTAAAAAACCCTTAGAACATATATACACTGCAAAGGTAAATTTAAATATGGCTTGTATAACCCATCAACTTATAAATTAATGATATTGCACTAAACTTTAGAAAAAGGTTAAGTTTTCTTTTCCTTAAATACTTAACATATTTAATAGTTAATTTTATCTTTACAAGAATGTAATGTGGGATACTGCTATTGTCGAAATACTCATAGCCACTTGTTCCCCAGGCCCTTCCTTGTGGAAAGGCTGGAATTCTTGCTCCACCTGCATGAACGTTAGCCATGTGACTTGTCCCAATAATGAAATGTGAATTACAGTCATGTGCCAGTTCCTAGTAAAAGCTTTAAGAGCCTCACATGGTTCCACCTTCTGCTTTACCTTCACTACAAAAATGGCAATATCCCACATAACAGCAGCTTCTTCAGCCTGGATCCCAGAGTGAAGGGAATGCATCTGCTTCCAAACTGTAGCCAATATTATCATACAGTGAGGGAGACTAAAATGTAGTCATTTTAAAACACTAAAATTTTTTTTTTGTTGTTTGTTACAGCAGCATCATTAAGCCTCACTTATTGATACAAATATGTAAGCATCCTATCCTTGTTAAATATTTAAATGACAAATGACATTTTCATCAATGTCTGGGAGTTTAAAATTGTCAATATACAGGGTTCAGCAGAAGTAACCCCGAGACTTGAATTATGATTTTATTACAAAATCAACAATACATGCTTATGATTTTGTAATAAAAGATCTGATATGGATTACCAGCTCCATAAAAGGGTGTTATTTCTGTCAGAACCTGTATGTACAGGTTCTATACTGTCTAGAACCTACAGGGTTAATGTAAGAACAGAATGGAAACAGTCATTGGTCATTCACTGGCAATTATATACCCTTTTTACATAAAAAATTAACAACTCATTTATAACTTTTTGGAGTAACATGGGAACTAGATACTTGTTTTTAAAGGACATTAAAAATATGATAAATATTTTTATTAGAAAACAATGAAATTCAAAATTACATGAATACATTGTATTTACAAAAATGGAAAATCTATATAACCTTTCCCCCATTTTCAAATACTATGTGGAAATTCCATTTCATTGATGATTATCAAAACCTTTTTTTCCTATCTCATTTTTTTCCTTTTATGAATTAAAGGCATAAGATGGCCAAATAAGGCCTCTTTGAAGGTAAATGTGTTACTTATTGTTTATATATCTGTATTTACATTATACAAAGAACTAGTCTGTTACTGTTCAAGATAATTTAACTGTAAACTTTTTACCTTAAAAGGTCTTTTATTACTAAAAAAGTTTAATAGTTACCTAATAGGGCAGACTTTATACTAAACAGAACTAAAATCAGAATTATTTAAGCATTAACTGTTTTATTTTTATCTTTAAGTAATTAGTAAGCTGATTCTTGAAAGTGATCACACTGCTTAAAAATTATAACATAAAAAGCAGCCACCTTTCTGGTATTATAAAAATAATGTGCTTTTAGATGCTTGTAAATTGTGGTCTCAAAAACAAAGCTAAAAAATTTAATGACTATCTGAATACTGCAAAAAAACAAAGCAACTATTTCAACTGTTAAAAAGAATTAGTAAAGCTTTTTAATAATATCTATATGGTATTATTTTTTTCCTAAAGTTGTGAGATATATAGCAATAAGGAAAGTAAAAACTTATTAAATTCTACCAGATTTAATACAATAAGCATTATAAAATAAAAATCTAATACATGAGCACATTATTGAAGAAAGCTAGGATTTGCTGTATTACAAATTACTACAGGAAGATGAATACTAAAAAAGTATGATATTTTTAATTTGATATAGTGTAACTAAACAATATATCAAAACAAAACATATATATATATATATATATATATACATATATACACACACACTTCTATTGTCTGGCAAAATCTACAGAGGTCAAGGATGTAAAGGGGATGATGATTCCTTCCATCCTCTTAAAAACACACCAACAAAAAGAGACAATGGATCCAATGGCCATTGTTAAACCAACAAGCAGAAGCAGGACTTTTTTTCAAGGTCACAAGGCACAACATGAATTCTGGCATTACGCCTTCTTTCCATTGACTGTCTCTAGATGGAACACATCAAGTATCTGTTTCCTCTCTTCCTTTCCACTTCTATCACCTTTTGGCCCCTCTTCCTCTTCTACCTCCCTTCTCATCTTCCTGTTTCCTTCTGTCTACCATTCCAGTTTTAACCCTTCTTACTAATCTATTTCCATTTCATCGCTCATTCTACTCCAACTGCTTAAACTTGTCAAAAAAGGTTTATTTATGGAAAGAAACAAATCAGAAACCTATAATGAAACAGACATTCTTATTTTTAAACTTTTAAATAAAAAGATTTTTTTTTTGGTCCTTTGTTTCACTATGTATTATTTATTTGTTAACTTTTCTTCTTCGCGCTTACATCTCACTCCAAAGCCTAAAGTGGTCACTTCAAACCTCAGGCTCCCTAAAGTGGTCAGGATAAAATTCAAATTCTTTAGCTCAATATGCAAAGTCTCTTTATGAAAGAGATCTTGCTTAGTAATTCTACTAGCCTCAAAACTTACCACTTCTTCATAGATATCATTTTGTTTCAATCACATAACACTTTTTAAAATTCCTTTAAAAGAAGCATAGTCTTTCATGGAGTATATTTATGCACTGTTCCTTCTATCCAGAAAGACCTTCATGTAAACCCTATTCTGCTTGGTTTACTTTTATTTGTCCTTAAGATGTAGCATAATTTTTACCACCTCCAAGC
Organism: Lyroderma lyra; assembly: GCA_004026885.1. NCBI lineage: Eukaryota > Metazoa > Chordata > Mammalia > Chiroptera > Megadermatidae > Lyroderma > Lyroderma lyra. The sequence continues at coordinate 91,460 of PVJL010001329.1, forward strand.
AGTCTGGGTTAGATGTTCTTTTCTATGCTTCCACTATACCCTACTCATGCATCTACTACAGCCTTTATATCATTTTATAACAGGGAGTTTACTGGTCTGTTTTCCCCATAGTCTGCTAGACTGTACATTCCTTATGAGCTCATGTCTTTATTTCCAGAGTTGGGCACATCGTAACTATCCATTAAGTTAACTATGACGCTTTCCCAAAACATTTCTAAGACTCACCTTTGGAGATTCTGATTAAGTGGCATGTCTTTTCTTCTTTTGATTTTTTTAATGCATTATGAGGGGCTTTAACAGATAGCCAGGGTTGAGAAGCACTGCATTTACACTGAGTAAATGACTGACTGAATGGCAATGAGGCACTTTTCTTAGAATACAGTACTGGTTCTATGAAATAAATTGTAGCCTCAATAAGCACAACTGTTTAAAAATAAAACAACAAAAACCCCTTCATATGAATAATTTCACTGTCTGCCAAAATATGCTGACTGATTCTATGAATATGAAAAATTCTAGTAATATATCACATTTTGTTTTTAAAAATAGGTCAAATGTAATAAAATGGTTGAGGAACAGAGACAAAATAATCAAATTGAAACAAAGAAAAATGATATGAAAACAGGAGTAGAAATATAGAAAAAATGGTATTTTTTTTAACTGCCCTCTATGAGTCATAAGATGGATTTCAGAGAAATGTTAAGCAAGAAACTGTCTCCACCAATCCAACGATTTAACTCCGAAGTACACATACTCAAGAGAACTGAAAACTGGTCCACACAAAAATTTGTACACGTATGTTCATAGCCGCATTATTACAACAGCCAAAAAGCGGAAAAAAAACCAAATGTTCATCAACAAGTAAATGGATAAACAAAATGTATATCCAAATAATGAAATATCATTCAGCTATAAAAAGGAATGAAGTTCTGATACACAATACAATATTGATGGACCTAGAAAACATTATGCTAAGTGAAAGAAGTCAGATAAAAAGGCCAATATTATATGATTCATTTACATGAAATGTCCAGAGTAGGCAAATTCAGAGAGAGAGAGAGGGGAACAATGGTTGCCAAGGTCAGGGGTGCCAGGAGAATAGCAAGTGACTGCTAATAGGTATAGGGTTTCTTTTTGAGGTAGGGATAAAAAGGTTCTAAAATTAGATAACAGTGATGGTTGCATAACTTTGTGACTATAATAAAAACTACTTAATTTTACCCTTTAAAAGGCTATATATGGTATGCAAATTATATTGCAATAAACTATTACAAAAGAAAAAAGAAACTTCTATGGGACAGAAAACATGAACCTGATTGTATACATAAAAAAATTTTTTCTGGTTGGTTCCCTGAGCAGGGATTGAACCCACTGTATATAAATTTAAAATAATCAATTAAATGTCTATATCCAATACTGTATCAATAAAGCTATATAATTTAAGTAGCATATCCACTATTATGCTACTATATTCTATAGTAGATACCAGCTCAAAACAATGGACAAATGAAATCAATTATCTCTTTCATCTGCCATGTCCTACCTTGAACAAACAAGATTTCTCCCCTCTCCTGTTTTATAAAAAGTGAAACTAATCATTTCTATTCAATTAACATCACAGAGTTATCATCAGGATCAAATGGGATAATGTAGCAGTATAATTATTAGTGAAAACTTGATTAGAGCAACGCTCACTAGAAAGGAGGAAAGACGTTAACTATTGAGGAGTTAGAAGCAGAGCTTGAGTATAACTAGCCTAGTCTTCTTTCCTCCTTCTTTTGCATCTGTCTACCTGCACAAAGCATACATTTTAGACTGTTTACTGCCAGTTGGTAAGAAGCCTGCAATTGTAGGGGGCTGCTTTGACTGGGTAGATAGAAGTATTAATATGAAGAAGCTAGTCTTTTTTCTAACAGTTTTATCAGTAGCAAAGTTGGTATTTTATCTCAATTTCTCTAACTCCTATGTATCCTAATTCCAATTACGGAGGAACATTTAGTAACTTCTTAAGACTTCGATATACATGAAAGTACTTTATAAACCATAGATTACAATATAGAGATAAGGTTTTACTATGAAAATATTAAAGTTATTACCTTTCCATAGTCTAACATTTAAGCAAAAATAATTAAAAAGTAATAAAAAATTGTAATATTTCATTTTATTGCTAGTTAAACAGTGAAGTAAGATTGTTTGATCCACATACACACCTCTGAGTAGTTTACCTAATGAAAACCTATGAAGATCAAATAAAATTACTTTTGAACATAGAATGATTACATTCATTACATAGGATGATAGATTTTTAGATTTTTTAAAATCAATCATTAACCCATTAGGAAGAGTATGCAGATTACGAAGCTTAGACTCTTGCTTAAATGATTAGATCTAACTGATATTCATAGAAATTACTATTAGAAATATTATAAGCTATTTTGACCACACTTTAAGAAAAAATCAGTTTGCATGAAATTCTATGCAAATAGTTAACATTAATAAGAAATACGAAAGTTCTTTATCATGTAAACTTACTTGCAAATTAATCATTAAATTCTAGCATTTTCTCTTCTTCTTCTTTTTTTTTTTTTGGTATGTGGATAGCTCCCTGGCCAGGAATCGAACCCAGGCCTTAGCGCTGACAGCGCCAACGACAAAGCCCTAAGCCACTACACCACTAAGAACTCCGCATTTTCTCTTCTAAAACAGGCCTGGGAAGTATACTGCAAATGTATCCCCTTTCTTTAAAAGAAAGTAGTGCCCACGTTTATCTAATCCGTAAGTGTCAAATAGTCAGCTAAAGGAATAAAAATATATGTACTATACCTCTGTAATAAATGACATCTACAAAAGGAAATTAAAGAGATAATATAAGTGTTCAAGTAAAATTCTCTAATATAAATTGAGATCTACTTTCTAAATTCATAAAAATTCTAAATTACACAACATAAATCTCCTGGATAGTGGAAACCGTTCCCTAATTTCACACTGTAACCATCTGTCACCGTACAAAATTATATAATATTATTGGCTATATTCCCTATGCTGCAACTTACTTATTTTATAACTGGAAATTTGTACCTCTTATTCCTTTACCTTTTCACTCATTTCCCCACCCTGCTCCCTTCTGGCAACCATCACTTTGTATTCTGTATCCATGAATCTGTTCCTGTTTTGTTTGTTTATTTAGATTAGATTCCACATACAAGTAAATTCATACAATATTTGTTATTCTCTGTGACTTATTTCACTTAGCATAATACCCTCTAGATTCATCCATGTCCTTGTAAATGATAAGATTTCATTCTTTTTTATTGCTGAGTAACATTTCATTGTATCTTCTTTATCTATTCATCTATTGATGGACACCCAGGTTGCTTCCATATCTTGGCTATTGTAAATAATGCTGCAGTGAACGTAGAGAGTGCATATATGTTTAAACTTACTGTTTCTTATTCTTGTAACACAAAACAGAATTAGGATCAAAGCAATTTATCACACAATGAAGATGACGGAGAAATCCTTTGGCTTGGCAATTTACTTCTGGTAAACTATTCAAATTACTTCTTAAGTTAATATGGATGATAATAGAAAACTACAAAATGCTACAAAATTACCTACTTTCCTACAGTCTAGAAAATCTAACTATAGCTTTTAAGTGTTTCAAATTTTGCATGATCACAAGCTGGAGTATGTGAAACATCCGAAATTTAGAGACGTCTAAAAGATTATTACAAAATGAAAGAAAAAAAACCCCTCCATATATTTAATATATCCATATGTTCTTACTTACTACATAAAATCGGAGAAGAGGGTGTTTGCAGTGTCAAAGTGGAGCCATCTTTCCTTGTGATATTAACTCGAAAAACCAATCTGGCACGAGTGCTTTTTTTCTTGGAACCAGCAATTCCTATTCTGGCTTCAACATCAGCATTCCTCAATTTCAATATCCCTACACAGTCCACCCTAATACAGAAAAAACACATGATATTTTCTGTTGTATACAGAATACAATATATTTTAACAGGTTTCTTTCTTTTAAAATTTGCTTATTAATTTTTGAATATGCAATATAATCATAAGGTTTATAATGGAAAACAACAATAAAAAAGTAAAATCACTATTCTAAAATCTGAACATAGTGTTCTTTAAAAAATAACTGCTCTTTCTTTTGGCAGTTAATTCAGATATTAAAACAGAGGAAATGGGTGTGACTTTTTTTTGGTGGGGGGTGACTTTTAAATATACTAGTAACTGTCCAAAAGAATGGAACACTTATGTAGCCATTAAAACATATGCTATAAGAGAATATTTAATGTTATGGAACAATGCTTATGATAAGTGAAAAGCAAGTTACAAAACAGTGGGCACAGTATTACCTTAATTTTATCAGAAAAAAAGGATGGAAAGATAAATATCAAAATAGTGGTTACTTCTGGGAAGTTGGCTTTTGGGGATATGTTTTAGCTTTTATTATTTTATTCTTATTACTTTTTTAATTATTCTGTATTTTTAACTAAAAATGAATAAGTGGTATTTTTAAGTCAATTATTCCCTTCCTTTCTTCTATTACATACATTTATAATTTTCAAAAATTAAAAAATAAATCTTAACTATTTTTCAAGTTTTTCCTTCCTAAGCTATTCAAAATGGCTTTCAAAAGGAAGCTGAAAACCAAGCAGAGAATCTTTAGCTATCCCATACAAATAATTACAACATATGGTCTATCTCATATCAATATATTTGCTGTGGTTCAACTTTAGGATTAAAGGTCCATAATTAAAGGCTTAAGGAAATAATTTTTTAAATTTAAATCTTTAACATCTCTAATATTTTTCAAGTAATGATAATGCATAAGATGAAAAACACATAGTCCCAGAATGTAATTTTATATAATACAAGAAAATAAAAACAGAAGGTGAATTCAGACTAGCAATATGTTTTTCTACATCAGGATGGGTCAAGGCAAGGCACCATGAATGGTCTCTGTTAAACAGTTTTAATGCAAACACTAAGAAAACAGAATTTAGGAAAGTGAATCAAATTGTAATTTTTATTTTTAATGTTAACATTATTAATACCAACAAATAAGTGTACGTTATTTTCCAAAAAGCCAGCATTCTACCTGGCTTTTTTATTTCCTAGACTTTCACCATGGGAATTCTCTAGCAAAGGGCAAAAGAGTTCATTTAACCCATTACTATTCTGTAATAATCTATTTTGAATATCTAAAACATTTGAATAAAATACTCAAAATCTTATTTTATACATTAGAAACTAAAAATTTTTTCCTGCTTACAGCAAAACTGTAATATATAATGAAAAAATTTTATTAAGCACTTACGCTAGTGTCATGTTGTTGCTTGGATCAAGGCCAACTTCTATAACAGTAGTGCCTTCAATGTCTACTTCTTTGCAGGGAGTTGTGTTTCGCCCAGTTACCCTACAGGCCTGATAAAATCCATGTGGTTTCACTCGACCAGAGTCGTTACCCACAAACACTTGCAACACTACTGGCTCATTATGGCCTTCCAGCTGGAGTGAGATAACACAGAGCACAAACACTAATCAGCCTTTCAAATAATCTAACTGTAAAATCAAACATTTAATATCAAGTCTTATATTTATAATTGGATAACAATAAAGAAATAATTTAAATCCTTAAGAAAAACAGAGGTAAAATACTTTCATAAAGGAAGAGTTGGCTAAGTTTCTGCAGTAGATTGTAAGTTTAAATTCTGCAACAATCATATTTTAATTATAATTTTAGATGTTTAATAAATTATCATTCATAATTAATTTGCACAAGCAAATGAGAATGAATACACAGTTCTTTAAAATGTTTATAAATTTATGGGCTGCCAAAAAAGCATGTGTGATACTCAGGAATTACCACCACCACTAATGGAAAATGCACTAGGCTATGTTAGTGGCATCGTTATTATCATCATTAAATGAGAACACATATACTAAATTTGTACTCCTTTAAAGTTCTAGGAGTAAGAAACATGTTTGAAGTGCAGCTATATAATAATAAGGGAATGGAGCTCATTTTCATAGACTAGGTACATACAAATACATCATGAAATCCTGGTCCAAACACTATGGTCTGAAAAACTGCTAGATTGAACCAGGGTCTTTATGGGTAATTTCAAGTTTCTAACAAGTCTTCACAAATTAAATTATAATTTGTATGTTTCCAATGCTTATTCTTGATAAGGTTTATAGTTAAATACTGAAGCTGCTAATATAGAATGCAGAAGATCACAAAGCAATACTTGTACAATGTACACCAAAATGCTTTTAAAAACTCACATCTCTTCTATCCCAGTAAGGCTGAATCTCTGTGAAATGATATTATAATGAGGCAAATAAGCAATCTACCCAAACTGTCAGTCAGCAATAACTAGAATAATGTCTAGCACATAGAGGGGTACAATATTTGTTCAATGAATGAATAAACTCTTAATGTCCATCAATTCACTCCTTATCACAGTTAGGCAATTATCTAATAATACTTTTGACCAGACAAGTTATTTAGATAAAGCAAAACAAGTCAAAGCAATTAGGTTAAAAACACTGACCAAACTACCAAAAGCATACATTTCTCACTTAACTTGTTATTTGTTTTGAGTTTCGGGGACTGAGGATGAGTTGGTGATGTGAGTAGCATATGGGTAGAAATGATACTATATATATGTATCTTACTATCGTAATGAGTAAATTTCCTAATCCTAAATTTCTACTGTCATTTCATTCAATTATAAAATGAAAGGCAGTTCAACTAAATATTGTTCAACCAACAATTCTACCCAAACTGTATTTAACAAGAATCTACCATGTGACTAACCAAAACTTCTCTGTTTGGTAGTTTGTAAGGGGTTGCAACATTTGTTAAACATTCCCCATTCCACTTTTCTTTGTCCTTAAAGAGGAATATTCTTTGTAACAAGGTATCCCAGGTGCTGAAATTTAAGCCCATTTTTTTCTTTTAGTCTTAAATTCTGAAAAGATGAAGACAGTTGATATCCTATTTCTTAAACTAAAGACTTAAGTTACCTATTAACCAATTCTTTTCTGAGTTGAATAGCTCTGATTGTGTTAGCCATCCCAAATACCTTATTTTCCAAGTCCATAGTAATTTCTACAATATTTCGTTGAATTCACTTTAAAATTTCTTCTTAAATATAAAGTTTGGGAAGAATCAAATATGGCCGATATTAATGTCAAATATAAGGGGAAGATAATTCATGACTTACATCTTTTATCATAACATATTTTCATCTCTCCTTTAATTTAAACTAAAATTCAAATAATATCAAAGTAACAACATCTGGCTTATGGTTCAGTCAAACTTTTACTTTAATTTCTATTATATCTATGAGGGCTGTCTGGAAAGTATCCAGCCATGTAATATGAAAAATAGAGGCATATATGGCTGGATATTTTCTGGGCAGCCCTTGTATCAAGTAGTTCTATCCTTCTATTTTAGACAGCTTTTAATGGTTAAAACAAAATACCTAATAAGTAAAAACTGGAGAAAATTCCTCTTATATTGCTAAATAAAGTAAGTACCTTTACTGTAGGAAAGCCTTGCTGTGTTCTATCCTTTACTGAGCCACGGCTACCTTCAGTCAGATACCGTGCTCGATGCTGGGTCTCAGGTTGTACAACTATCTTCAGCTCCTTTCCCTCACTTTTAACAGGATACTGTCCACACAACATAGGGCTTTTCTTTACTCCAGATCCTTTTTGGTTTTCCAATGTTCTGAGAAGTTAAAACACAACATGGAAAAAGCATCAAAAACAGTTTTCTACAGAAGTCATCTAAGATAAAGGAAGAAACAGAATAGCAATAACATTAAAACAACTGATTTTCTGATAAAATAAAATACAGCCTATGGGAAGATATATAAAGAATATAGCTAATGTCATGATAACTTTTCATAATATACTTCAATCAAAATGTATTTTTTAAATTACATACGCATGAGTGTATGTATGAGTGTTATATAAAGCCACAAGATTAACTACCATTATTTCCTAATCAGACTTGCAAAGCAAAAAAAGAAAAGTGGGAGTAGCAAAAAGAAACAAACAAAAGGCCCTAAAAAACAAACAAACAAACAAACAAACAAAAACAAAGGTACATACAGAATATTTTTTTTAATATCTTTCTCAGGATATCAAACTGAGAAAATTATAATAAAAAATCAGTGATCCAGTTGGCGGCCTAGTGGCTAGAATTCGGCACTCTCACCACTGTGGCCCAGGCTTGATTGCCAGTCAGGGAACCACACACACACACACACACACACACACACACACACACAAAATCAGCGATCTAATTTTTATTGGGAATTAGCTTTACTCTAAACAATCATTCCCAGAAATGTTACTTTTCAGAGCATTTTTATTTGTGACTAGTTAAATAATTAAAGCCCTTAGCATATAAGAGTTTTATAATCTGGGCTTTACAGACAGACAATCTAACTTACTTTTTAAAATTGTGTTTCTTACATTTATTTTGTTAAGCATTCATATTCTATGTGGACTATTTATTGAAAGAAAAATATTTCTAATATTTCTAATTAGAACTTCAGGTCAATACATTTAATCTGAAGCACTGCAAATATGTGATTAAGAATAAATAGAAAACAATATTGTTAGTTTTAAAATAGATTGAAATTATCCATGTACATTTTAAAATAGTCAGGACCTCAAATGTTTCTGTATGATTCTCTCTGTCCCAAGTTTACATTCATATTGAAGATACAGAAGTCAAGAGACCAGCGTGGATAAAATCTCCTCCAAATGCAAACAGGCCCCAGGAGAAATACATGACTTCAAACACAGAGGAGACATGGGGGCTAGCAGCCTTAAAACTGGCTTGCACATTTATCTCTCCAGCTCTAACCAAGGTGTTGCCTCAATTATCAATAACAAAGAGAGGAAAGGATGTACTCTCTACGGAACCAGGGACTGGAGTGAAACCCATGGCTAAGAAAGGGACAGGAGAATGGAGGAAAGAAGGGATGCAAAGAAACACAGTAAGACTGACTGGGTAAGAGGAAAAATTCTGAGGGCAAATACAGTGCTCAGTCAATTTCATAATTCCCCAAACCTTGTGCAATTCCTGAAATTTCAGGTCCTGAGAAAAATATTGGTTAAGGCAAATAGGAAAAAGAAAAGAACAACGAAAGGAAAGCGAGGGAAAAAGGAGCTTCTCTAATAGTAAGATGAGAAAGACTGGATCCTAACTGGCCAAGAAATGCCATTCATGTTAAGTTTGTCATAATTAAGCCAAAGATCACCTGTCTACATCATTTAAAAGGCCCTGGATGAATAAATTCTATGACCAAAAATATCTAGTTGAAGTGGAAACAATGGGTAATAAATCCTATTTCTTTTTCATCATTCTGGGTAGAATTTCAAACATTTGCTCTAAATGCAATGTGCAGTTCCTTACACATGAGATTCTATAATGATCCTGTTTTTAATCATTTTAAAATAAAAAACATTTACTTACAAAAACTATGTAAAAACATTTCCCAAATGTGCATTGAAAGGGATTATAAGAAAATACAGCAAAATGCTAACAGCAATTGTACTGAGTGACAGATTATGGGTTATTTTATTCTATTTTTCTGGATTTTTCAAATGTTTGTAATAAATATCAATTTTATAACAGAAAAGGGAACACTTTAGTTTGTCATATAAGGAAAATTTAGCATATCAATTAATTTAGCAAGATATGGCTTTTATATTCACTTATGATAACGAAACTAGTATTTATGAGAATAGCTGATAATGAGATTTACACTATTCAGTAAAACAAAATATTTCATTTGACATGAACACCGCTGAGTGACTTCACAAAATATACACATTATGGCTTAAAGAATAGCATGTGTAATTAAACAATTTCTGAAATGATACTTTAAAAAGCCTTTAAAGCTATCTATTCTATAGGTTTAAATGTAAAAACAGAATACATACACATTTAAATCTCTATACATGTGAAACAATTGAAAATATCAACTAATTCTTAGAAAAGTATTTATTCAAATTACTAATTTCCAAAGCATGATGGCTTAAGAAACAACAAAGAAACAGTTTAACTGTATGGGATTTCACTTTTAAATGACATCTAAAAAGAAAATCCACTGTCTTGGCATATTCTTATTCAGATCTTAAAATGACATTCTAATTCCTCTGTGCTGCATCTCCTGTTGTCTATGTCACAAAAATAATTTTTACTACAGAATGCCTAAAATAGGTTTCACATCCAGATGACATCATATTTTAATTTCTAGCACTATCTATAGGGCTACTGAGTCTCAGAACATTAAGTTGAAGAATTTAAGAATAGTACAGCTAGGAATGTTAAAATACCAAATAGTTTTTAACAAATGGTTTTGTTTACTTAATAAACTCTAACCTTTATGTAACATTTTAATAATACAAAAATGCTATTTCCACCTTGAACATCAATAAACTGCTGCACACAAAATATTTGAGTACATTTCCTATAATTAAGCATTATATAAATTGTAAGTTTATGGCACATTAGATCTAAGGCTTTATACCTTATTTCTTAAAATATTTCTAAATTTTTCATGTTTCTAATATCTTTCTTGTTGAAGAATCTAGGAGTTCAGCTTAAAAGCCTCTTAATAATTGTCTTCAAAACCCTATTTTTCTATGTATTTACATATGGTTTAATCTTTTCCTTGATATAGTTCTTAATAATTCAAAATTTAAACTTCTTCCATCATTTCCATATGCTAGAGTCAAATATTTTTCCATTACCTAAGAAGCTGGACATTTCTTCTGCTGCTTGATGAGTTTCTGTTCCATGAATTATTTCATGAGAGATTTTGTCTTGACAAATGTTATTATACTTTCCCTGGGTAACCTCAAATCATTTCTAAGATATATCTATCATACAAAAGCAGAAGCAGAAAAGATGTAGGTCAAAATATCTCTTTAACAGCAACTGCAAATCATGTGTGTTGACTAATTCTCAGTCAAATTTTTATTTATTTTTCATTTGAAACTTTAACATTTATTTCAGTATAAAAATAAAATCTCTCTTCTGGAACTTAAAGAAAAAAAACCTTATCCATTGAAACCCACATACCTATATTTAATGATAGGTATACCTAAGCCTTTCAGATCTGTGCTATGTTTCAGAGCATTATTCTATACATAATAGTTCTACAAGTATGTTCTAGAATTCTTTATCCTGCTAATGGCAACATTTTAGAAAAGGACATACTTTGTTTTCTTTTAGATAATTTCCTAATTTGGACTTTCTAAAAATGCAAAATATTTAAATGTGCATTTTCATTTAACTGCATCACTCCAAATGAGTTTTATAAATAAGAGCAGAGAAGCAAGTAGTATAGAATAACTATTGCTTAAATGGTAGATATTACTTTTAAAATATACTGAGAGAATATTAAAGGGCAAGTTTAATATACATTAGAAATATTCTCTATACCACTGAGGATTTTCAACTTTAAATATATCAATGATGTCATCAAGTAGTAAACCAACTGAAAGCTTCTCTATCACTTTTTGTGACAACCTGAATTATAGATCCTGGGTCAAAGTAAAGGACCATAACCTATTTCCCAAAAACGTAATCTCTCAAAATCCAATGAGTTAAATTTTATCAAACTATACTCTGAAAAATCTAATCAAAAGTCTAACAATTAAGTAGTATAATAAAAGTACTAAAGGAATTAAAAAATTAAAAATACGTCATAGTATTCTGTACTACATAGCAGTGAATATTCTGTAACATAACTACAGAAATATTTAGTACTGTAAACTAGCAGAAATAAATGAAAACTCAAACATGAACCATGATCCTGTTCTATCACCCTTCAAATACATATATACCCAGAATCACAGAAAAAAAAATTAGTGATATAGTATAGTAAAAAAAAAAAAAAAAAAATTCCAAATCAGCACGAAGTATCAAAGAAAAAAAATTAACATGTATATAAATGATGAGAAACAAACCATTAATTTGGTTTTTTCTTACTTTTATCAAATAAAAGAAAAATAAAGTCTAAAATCCTCACAAAAATGGAAATGGATTGAACCATATGGGGAGATAATGTGAAAGAAAATACAAACTAGCCCTTTGTGAATGTTTTGAGTTGTTTTAGCTACAGCTATTACATGGTAGTTATTTCTACGAGTAAAAACATTCTTAAATCCTTTTAAAATGTAAGTCCACTTGAAATTTGAAAGTTATTTAACAACAGATTATTTTTATTTTCTACTACTTAATCATAACCCTAATAAGATACCTATTGCTAAAAATGTATTGATATTTTATTTTTTCTCTAATGAAACTGTATACTTTTAAGTTAAAATTCTCATGTGTTTTAATGACAAAATTAACATCCTGGCTTTATATGCAAACTTGAGCTGAATAATTAGTAAAAGTGGGGAATGATTTTTTTTGTTTGTTTTGCATAATGGTGATAGAACTTAAGAAAATGTGAATACCAACCCATTTCCTGCTTTTGAGTTGCCTTTGTTGTCCGTAGTAAGCTGAGAAAGCACATAGTGAGGTGCTTTGGCACTGTCGGCATCAAATATATCCATATTAGATTCTTCACAATCTCGTCGTTTGACCCCCGGCCTCTGCTTTGGATTTCGTTTTCGTGATTTACGAGGTACCTCAGTGTTATCATTGTAGGAACTGGTGCTCATGTTACTGAAGTTGGAGGGGGAATCCTCCATCCACATACTGCAGCTCTGCTCAGATTCCAATCCACACCCCTCATCCTGGCAGGACATCCGACTGTTATCCAGCAAGTCCTCAGGTGGTGGTGAGATGTACAAGACTGTGTGTCTCTTCGGTGTTGATGGATGCTGCTGAACTGTGTTACTGGTTAACTGCTTTTCACTTACCCCTCTGTTACTTACCCCCAAGGCTGAGGAGCAGCTCTCCACTTGCATAGCCTTGCTGTCGGTGACTGAGGTAGAATAAATGGTAGGGCTGGAAGAGGTGGTAAAGGAGCTGCAAGCACCGCCCATGGAGGAAGAGGAGGGAGCTGAAGAAGCATCTGCAGTGTATAATTTAAGAGTAAATACACTATACATGTTTTCACCTATGCTGGCTAGCAGTCCCATTGAATATGTGATTTGTGAACTGATTGCTTTTCCCCAAAATGAATAGTTGGAATTTGGTTAAGTTTTAGAACATGAATGCTTCAAGCAATACAAGGCCTAAAAAATGCATTTTTTAAAAAATGCCCAAATAGCATTTTTTTTACTTGTCTTATAATCAATAGATTTTTAAAAATATAATTTAATGTTTTAAGCTGTAAAGCAAGAATAAAGCTTTTATTGGCTCAGCTGGATGTTCTGTTGAACAATCACTTAAAATAACAAAGAAAACCCCAATATAAAATATATGCTTGTGGTCCACATTCAACGCCAATTAAATAATTCATTATAGAATTTGAAAAGTGGGACTGTGCTTAGCCACAAAATATTAAAATAAGTTTCTAACCTATGAAGCAGAGAACTACAGGTCATTTTTAATGCAGACACTCCCTGCTTCAGAGGCAAATCCTGGAATAAAAATATGAGAAAATAAATGAGAAAAGAACTGCTGATTATTCCAGATATCAATTATAAAATGAGAAATAAAGAGAAAAAAAAATGTAACCAACTGAATTGGAGGCAAAATGGAACTGGTACCGTCACTATGATTGTTGTAAAATCTAGAAGAATAAAAGTGAAAAAGGTTTGATTTGGAACATGCTGGGCTGTAGAAGATAAGCAAGTTAACCACTGAGGGTCTCCAGAAGTTGGAAGTGACAGTTCAAAACCATGATCTCTAAAATAAACAAATCCATCCTAAATGGTAGAATGAAAAGTAGAGTTATTGGATGGATATCTGTTGTAAAGTATTTAATTACACACTTAGCAATTGGTTATCACTGCCCATTTCCTTTCTCTTTAAAGGACCTGCTAGATTTAAACTATTAAAGGAATTTTCCAGATGAGTAATAGTAAATTTTATTGGCTGGGCTCTAACAACAAAGAATTCAGCAGCAATAATCTATGGAGAGCACTAGAATTAGTTACTATAAAAAGGTATTTTATAAAACCATTTATCTATTATACTTAGCAAAAAAAGATTTAAGTAGATATTTTTAAAATGTGTGGCAACTGGCAGAACAGCTCATTGAAAAATACTACTACTTTAAAACCTTAACAGTATAACCTCAGAGGCATATTAAAAATGTTAAGGTTGGAAGTTGTAAGTCCTAAAATTTTAAAAATACCATTTTATCTTGTGTAAGGCATGAAAATGTTTATAATCATACACATACAAAATAAAAATAGGTAACATGACAACAAAGATGTTTAAATCTAAAATTAATTTTTATCTATAGCCAAGTATGGCACTGTTTTATAGTGGTATGATAAAACTTAAAACTGATGTGCAGTTATTGGAATTGAAACATTCATATAAATTACAATATAGAGAGTAAAATATAAGAATGCCAATGTTTAGATCATTAAAAGCCAAGTGCCAAGATCTATTTTTAAATTGAAAACACATACCAAAACACTTAAATCAGTTGAAAGAACTAAATTCACTCAAAATGTTTCATTACTTTCAAGACTAAAGAGCATAGTAATTAATATGATCATCAATAATGTGATCTGCATAATGTCATATGGAAAGATTTTTCCCAACTACCTTAAGTAAAAGAACCTAGAGCAATTAGATGATACCAGTTCCATTTTCCAGTATGTATCCTTGTCAAATTCAGTAGTTGAAATTGGAAAATTCAGTCACTTTAAACTGCATTCCAATTTAAAGAAAAATTTATCAATTTTGTATCATGCATTAATGCAATGTCTTCTTAGTAAATAAATATTTTGAAAGATCTGTAAAAACTACAAAATCTAGATGCTAATGTCAGTGACAGTTTAGGAGCTGATTTGTAGCCACTTTGGGTTTAAAAAAGTTTTTTCCTTGTTTTCTGAAAAATACAAGATTCATTTTAGAAAAACAGAAAAGGTGTTACTATATCTAACATTCCTCCATCTGTTCCAACTATTGGCAAAAATGAAACTAAATTTTTATGTGTGAAATAGCCTATGTTCTTAATTTTCAGAGAAATACAAGTATGCAGCATGTAGTATTTGCAGTGGAACACACAAAGCATGCAGCATGAATGCTGTGAACTTGTATTTCTATAAACACCTTTCCCCCACCCACCTTTTTTGAATCTAAGTACCATGCACATAAGAATGCAGAATATGAGCATCTCAGGGATCCCTGTCCTTGACAGATGGAAAATACAGGTGAAAAGCGAATATTAACTCAAAAGCAAGTTAGGTGGTGTTTATTAATTTAATATGAAAGATATAACCTATACTTGCTCTTTGAGAGGTATATATAAACTTATCTTGCAAATCTTATGAAAATAATCATGGTTATAAAACCCAATTGATATAATCATATGTAAGTGTCTGTGCTGGGACAGGTATGCCAAACTGTGATCTCATACCCTACATAAATTAAAATATTCTATACATTTTCCGTGGACACCTAACATACAATTTTTATATTTTACCTGCAGTTTCCTGGATATAATTACTAAATAAAAAAGTTCATTAGTACAAAACTATAAAACTGAAAACATAAATTCTGTCAGAAGACAGTAGTAAGCATTTTTAAATTTAAAAATAGTATTACTTTTTAAAGCCTACCTCAGTTTGATGCTAAATTACAAATATTCTACTCATTGAAACACTATAACAAATGAGACAATTTTTTAAAACTATAAAACCTTTTACCATAGTATCACTGTTGCTCTGATGATGATAATACATAATATTATAAAACCTTTCACATAAAGATGTTATATTCTAGTTAGCAAGACATCATCTAAGTGTATTAATGATGCCAGGTGAGGTGGTGAAGTGGAGGATAAAGAACTATAAGCCCTTTGAGATGAAAGACTGTATCTTTCTCATCTTAGACCATCCCAACATCCAACATAGTGTCTTATGTGTTATTTGTTATTAAATTCATTTATGGGAAGCCAGTATTTGATGTGAGTGCTAAGTTATTAATATACTCAAGTTAAACTGGCTAATAAGCATACCCATGTCATCAATAATAAACACATCAGGTTTTCTAAAAAAGAATTTACTACTCAAAGTACTTAGACTATATATCACTAAAGGTTTAGCAGTGTCCAACATTTTGGCTTCCCTGGGCCACACTGGAAGAATTGTCTTGAGCCACACATAAAATGCACTAATGAGAACTGATGGGCTTAAAAAAAAAAAAAAAAAAAAAGGTCACAAACAAATTTCATAATGTTTTAAGAATTTGTGTGGGGTCACATTCAAAGCCGTCACCTGGGCTGCTTTGGACATGTCTGGAGAAGTAACTTAAGAGTTTAGAGGTAACTGCTATTTCTACAAAGAGGGTGCTGATAACTTTCTTTCTTGAAACTGTATAAGCCAAATGACCTACTTCTGTATTAACCCATAAATTTACTAAATATAAAAATCCTTAGTATTATCCATTAAAAAATTAAATGCATAAAAATAATACCAAGTACATTTTAGATTTCTAAACATTATTCTGTCATTTCTAAGCATTCCCCAAAAAGCACAAAGAACAATCTAGAAATATTGTAAATATACGTAAAATATCTACAAAAACCTTTTAGTTACTTTATCATTAAATATTAATAAAGAACTTAATTAGAATTTAATATAGAACTAAAATGCTAAGGCAATCCTGCTCCATCTAAATATTCTTTTATTTTTCTTTTTAATTCATTTTTATTGTTAGACTTATTGGGGCGACATCTGTCAGCAAGGATAAATATTCTTTTTTATTTGTAAGTTCTTATTAAAAAAATACGCTATCTACCTCTCCCTACGTTTTTTCATTTTGAGTCTCCATTTTTATCTATTAGGAATGTAGAGACTATGTTTAATTGCTGGATATTAAAACTACAAAAACTCCAATATAAAAATGTTTTAATAACTGTTCTTATTTTCTCACTGAGCAGAATAGTCATAATGTATTTCTATTTCATAACTTTGTAATTTCATTTGTTCTTTAAATCCCTTACTGATCCTTTGTAAAGGTGAAAGTTTTTCTTAAATTTTTTCTTAAACTTATTCTTATCTACACATGTGAATATTTATTTTTTTCCTTTTATGAAAATGTTATCTTTCAACCTAGAACAATTTTATTTTTCCACAGTATTTTTTGTGACCACAGAGAGCACAGCAAACCAAAGGGAAAATCAATAGACCATTTCTACAATTTATTAATGTAAACTTATAATCTCAAAAGAATAGATTAATTTTTAAATTTATAAGTGAAGGGAAGCATTTCATCTATAGTGTTCTAATAATTCTATTATTAGCAGTAGCCAATTACCAGGCCAAATGTCAGTAATGATGGTGAACTTAAATTAGATATAAGCCTTCTTTTAAGAATGATGGAATCATTAAGGTTTACCGTGAATATTCAAAGTATTGGGATAAAAAGAGTAGCAGATAGTATCTACATGGATAACCCAAAATTTTCAAGTACTACTAATTTGATGAGAAAGACGAGAATGGACTTTTAAATGGTACCACATATAGAAACCCATATAGATTTTATATACTCCTTGCTTAAATTGTATTTTAAAATTTAAAGTATTAGGTTTAGATTTGTGAACTAGAAATTATTTTAGTTATCATATCATTTTAGTGCTTAAAATACCATAAAAAGTAGATGATACTTGTATGAAACCAACTAAATAACTAGTTTTTATACAAAGTTTTGAAATCGGAAACATTATTTAAAATCCTCGGAATAAACAAATATCTTTCACTGATTTAAAATATATGACAGAAATTACATTTAACTAAGCTTCCAAGGTAAAAATGTATTCCCTAGCATTTAAATAAGCCCATATATTTTATAACTTTTCAACATCAGTGCAAAATCAATTGAGTTTCCTAAGAAAACCATTAAAACAAAAGCCATAAAATTTTGCTAGTGTGCCAAATGAACCAATAGTGGAACGGAGAAGGAATAAACAATTGACTATTCAGAAAATAATCATAAAAAAATAACACAGGGTGCTTGGAAACAATTTCTGGTCTAAAACACTTAGTTTACCTTTAGTTAATCTTTTTAAGTATGTCATATTTTTACTGGTAACAGTGACTTCAGATCTAAACATCTTGTCTGATAAAAGTCACCAGATACAAGGACATATTTTCAGATCAAAGAAGAAAGATATTGAGAGAAAAAATTATAAGGCCAACATTCACGTTGCCAAGGAACTGAAAAATCTAAAACACACAAAGTGGCTGCAAACCTGCTTTGTCAACACCTTACATGCCAACCTTCGTTTTCTACTTTTCTTCTTCTTCTTATAGTTTTAAAGTTTAAAACTTTTACAAAAAGTTTTAGTTTCAGTCAGTATCAATTCACTATTTAGAAACAAAACAAAAAAGAAAGAAAGAAAGAAAGAAAGAAAGAAAGAAAGAAAGAAAGAAAGAAAGAAAGAAAGAAAGAAAGAAAAAGAGGCTTATGAAGAAGTCTGAAAACCGACCTATACCCTGGGTGAGATTGGATGGGTTAAGTGTCTCTGGCACTATTTGTCTTCACTATTGACAGACACTGTCACACAACCCACCACACACGATGCCTGTCTCTGAATGGCGAAGCTAGAATGCAAGTTAAGTGTATTAATAGAAAAAACAACTAGCATCCCAGCATATAAAATAAGCAATCCAGATTACCAAAAAACAAAAAACCCCGAAAAACAAAAATTGAAGGGTCAATTATTTATGTTTAAAACACTTTCAATTTCCCATTTGTACTTTTCCCACCCAACTTAAGTTTACATGCTACAACAAGAAATGCTTTAAAACAAACTTTAAAAAATTAAATTATTAACATCCAAATAAATGCAAGTAGGGAAATTTTTTACCCAAATTTTTGTTAACTCATATTCACCAAACTGTTTTCCTGTTTATCAATGCAGTCTAATCCATAAATCAGAACACTTTCTTTAGAATGGGCCCTTACCCAAATTGTCTTTAAAGAGTGGAAGAGGGTATGTTCTGACCAATACACTTAAGCAGTTAAGAAATATTTATATTTCAGCAGAAAGAGAATCTTTCATTTCTCAGGCCAACTTTCACATACTTCTTCATCCCCCCTCAAAAAAGGTTACCAATTTACACTTTTAAATTAGATACACTACTGTGCATAAAAATGTCTAATCCTAGAAGATCTATTTTTAAAAATAATTAGCACTATTGCTAAAGCTAAAAAGTTTGCTGCTGAATTATTGGAGACCATCTTTTTATTCCCAGTTGATCAAACTGCCAGTCAGGGTTATAATATTATACAATAATTACCCTTTTTAATCTGAATTATTTATTTTTACCTTGTCAGAGTACTATTAATATATTCACAGGATATTTATTAAAGATGTTTCCTGCAAAATGCTTACAAAGTTTTTAAGTGTTCTGACACTTGCACAATGTAAAATATGTACTAGGCATACATTATACAATTTGGTTTTTAAATTCTTTCCTATTGTAAGAGAAAGATATTTTCTATTATTAGTGATTTAAGTACTACAGGGTAGCATCAATAGTCAACATTGGGTGAACAGATTAAAGCTCACAAAGAATCCTCTACCTCAAATAATTTAAACACCAAAGAAAATAATTATACTAGCTGATAATCACATTTACAATGTGTACATTGTCAAGACCCCATGAAACACAGTTAAAAAAAAACAGGAACAACTTTTATGCTACTTGAAAGGTTATGTTACTTTACAAAAAAACAGAGATCATCACTTAAAAAAGAACTGGAGAGAAAAAGTTCTGAGGGATGCTATTTGAAGGTCACTTTAATGCTTTATCATATAATACATTTTAAAAATAGTTCAAATTAAATAATAAAGGTATTCCTGCCAACTCTAGCCCAATGTTTTCACATTTCTCTTTTTTACAGGTGACCAAAAAGGGCAAAGAAAATAGTATGTGTATTATTAATTTTCTAATTTAATTGCTCAGGTTTTATACCTGGGTCTGGATTAGATCCAATTGAAGACAATGTAAATTGTCTAGCCAAAAAACAGAAGTTCTGATAACTGATCATGTAACTTTATCGTTTCAGTAAAAAAAAAAGTGGAAAGAGAATTCTAGGAAGAACTCCTCAACAGTCAACTTTACAGATTCCTTTACGAACTGTCTGTTCTATGACTTATCATCTTCTATCAATGTTCCTTTTACATACAAGGGTTCCTACTGAGAGAGTGTCAATGCAAAAGAATAAAGTCAGAAAATAAATTACATGGCCCATGTATGTAGCTATATTTTGACTTACATGCAAAACTTCAAAATAAAGTAAAAAATAGGTGAGAATGAAAAGAAGCAAAATAAAGTTTAAAGAATTTATTTTTATAAAAATCAGATTTTTTAAAAACCTTACTAACAAATGAAAGGAGAAACACATAGGAAGGAGGTCAATGTTTATTGAATGATCATTAATTGTCAGGTAATGTTAAGTATTTTACAGATTTATCTTCATAATAACTTTAAGAAAAAGTTGATATTTTCTAGTTAACAGGGGTAATATTATTAGAAATTTATTTGACTTTCACAAGATTCCATTTCTATGACAGAAATATATGATAGCAATCATATTCAAATTAGGTCTTTATGATTCCAAAGTCTATGATAATTTTATTATATTTCCTATGTGGGAAAAAATAAATGGAAATAAAACTATAATACATGTGTACGTGTGTGCACTTGTGTGTGTGTTTGATCTATAGCATGGCTGTAGAAGCGTGGCTTGTTAAGGTGCTCTCTCATTCATTTCCTGATTTAATTTAATTGTTATGAAAGAGTGACATGGGAAGAATGAATTTTACCTCAGTAGGTTACATAAATACTGCCAATGACCATATACTTGTATTTATGGATGAAAAGTTAATGTACCCTTAACTTATGCTAAAAATAATTTATAAAGTAACTAATTCATGTATGTGCCACATTTTTATTACTTTTAACAGCATGGTTCATTAGGCATTTTGATTTATTATAATCAATGGCCACCTGGTGTTTTTTAATTATGAAATAAAATCTGAACACCCATGTACCTACCCTCTGCTCATATTTAGCAAATGCTAACATTCTATGATTGCATGCATGATTTTAAATTTTAAAAAATGTCACAGAAACAGATCAAGTCTTTTGTTGTATCCTACCCTAAACCATTCCCCTCACTCCTGCCCCAGCTACAGTGTTATTTATATGATTTATTTGTATTATTTATATAACTAATTGTCATAAAGCAATTAGTTATGACAATAAATATGATTATGACATTATCAATCTTATTGGTATTATATAAAAGTCCATTTTCCATGAATCAATAATGCAAAATTATACAAAACACACAAAAAATACATTGTGTCAATTTTATATATGTATTTGGCCAATGAATGGTTGAGAATCTGTGAACAGTTTTAAAATGCTATTCGATAGATTCAGATAACATAAAACTGTGTTGATCCTACCGGTACTGAAGAAATCACAATATTTATAAAAGTTACTATTGCTAAAAATTAATAAGAACAATAACAATGAAAATATTTGAGAAATAAATCAATAGTAGGCCATGTGTACTTTTTGTCAATGATAAGTCATCATATGGATAGCCCTTTGAATTGGTAGCTGTTTCCGAATCAATTATTATGGCCCAAGTTTGCTTATGTTTTTTATTCTAAAAATGCAGACATTAGCATAAATCTATACATATATACATACATACATATATAATTTTTATATGTATAAAAATGAATGTATTTAGATTTACTATGTAATATCAGTAAAGGAATGAGGAGCAGAGATTTTAAACCTATTTGCAACATGTTTGTAAGTAGGATCTGGCTTCCCTCTGGAAGTGGTCCAATTTTCTAGGAAAAGTAGAAATGGCCAAATGGAGTAACTAAGATCAACTCACATTGTAGTGCACAACATCAATACACAGGTTACACAGATGAATTACCTTTCCTGTTAATGGGCTTTGGGTTTACCGTAATCTTAGGAATAGTATAGTACATATATAGCCAAAATTCTAAAGTATGTTAACCTAGTTAACTCAGGAGATGAATTAAAGGCAAATTGACTCCCCAAATTTATTCAACTCAAGAAAATCCTAATTACATAACTGTAATTACTTTCTAACCTAGTAAATTTGTTATAATGAATTCAATGGACTATGTAATCCTGTTGCTGTGAATCACTTCTATTAAAAATTAATATTCTTCTAAAAATCATATTCTAATTTTGTCGATCCTAAAACTTGCAGAGAAGGGGTATGGCATTTTCAATTCAATATCCTATACACTGCTTTCCAGGATCTTGTGTTTACCTAATTGAAGTGATAGCACACAATGAGAATGCCCTAAAGAACAATGGCAAGGAAAAAAGAACTCAGACCCCAGTAGGAAAGAAGAGAAGTATGCCATGCTTAGAAGGATTGAGATATGATGATATGCAAACTGCTAGCACAATTCCTATCACTAAGTAGAAACTCAAAAATAACTTATACTTTCTTCAACTCAATTTTTGTTGTTATGGAATGTTAGAAATTCCTAAAATATTAATTTAGGTAATTAACATGACTGGAAGGAATAAAAGTACTAGCTATTCTCTGATTACATAATATTTAGTTCTTTAGTGTGTACTCCTATAACATAAAAAGCACTAGATTTAAATCCTTTCAGTACAGAAAATACCTATTAGGTATTTGAGATTTATTAATTGTTATGGCATAGAATTCAAAGCACCGTTTAATAAGTCTATTCCAACAGAAATGTTTATTATATGGATAATTTCATGTAGAGTTAATTTAAATTAGTCTTAAAAATCTCCAGTCATCAAACTAATGGAGATATTCAACAGAGGTTTTTCTATTGTACATGCTTTTTGAGTGTATATACCCATGTTAAAAACTACTACAAAGATTAGTGTACTGAGAATATATTACTTTTAAAAAGAATACTAATTATTGAAAGTAAAATAACAATTTTATGAAAACAAAAAAAAATTACTAACTAGTTATTAAGATTCTCTCACTAAATTATGAAATGTATGGTTGGATTAATTCATTGTTGTTGTTATTGCTGTTGTTTTGGTTGGTTCCCTGACCAGGAAGCATGATTAATTCATTGTTTACTCAAGAACTGAAATAAAAATTTTAAAGAAACTTGAAATAGTCAACTTAGTAAAATTGTATTTTGATATGAATACAAATAATGTCATATCCCAGAATGAAGACAAACAAATAGCATCTAGGATAGAGCAAGAAAATAATTGATTTTTTTAAAATGATTAAAGTTTATTGTTCACTTCCATCAAAGAACTCCTATTTTTAATAAATTAAGTAAATCTGAGGATAAAATCTATAAACATATTAGATTTAAAATATATTTAATTGGTATGTAAACTATATACACTGAAGCTGTTATTTAAGGAAAATACCTGCCATGTCTCTTTTCAGATACCCCAAATTCTGTGCTTGCTTCGGCAGCACATATATACTGGAAACCCCAAATTCTGGTGTAACTATTTTATTTCTGCTAATACTTAAATTTTAGTTATCTATAACTTATGCTATATGAATTACACACACACACACACACACACACACACACACACACAAAGAATCCTTTCACAATTTGCATTTCTTCTTGATCAACTCCTTGTTTTGCCAAAAAATACCATCAATTCATTTGTATAACTCTTTTACATTAGGAAAATGGCCTCTGTCTTAACTACTGAGAACCTACAGTAGTAGTCTGTATTCTTAAAACTTTTATTAACTCACATGTTGAATTTCAAACTCTTAACTACCTTTCCAGTGGGACAAAAACAGAGGTCTTTAAAAAATGGGGAGGAGTACACATTCCAAATTGGTGATTCTCAACTATACTTCCCAGATTTTGACACTTGACCCCATGGAGAGGAGAGGAGTTGTACAGAAGTTAAGTCCTCTTTCTTCAACCCTCAACCCTGGGACTACCTGGATAAAAAGATGTTATTAATGGAAGTTATGTAAAAGTGTAAATTGTATAGAGGCAGAAAATAATTTGAGAGATACTCTTTTACCCAACATTCTGGATTGTGGATCAGCATCATGTTTATTCATTCTCTTGGTAGTATGAGGGCTGTCTGGAAAGTATCCAGCCATGTAATATGAAAAACAGAGGCATTTTATGGCTGGATTTTTTCCGGACAGTCCTCATATGTAAAGGGAAAATACCTAGATTGGTGAATCTGAGAAACAAATTTTTAATAATTAAATAATAAAGAATGTACATGAATACCTACATGCCCAGCCTTTAAATTTTAAATTTTAAATTGATTTAGAACTTATGAAACACAAACCTTTATGGCAGAACTAGAAGTCTGTTCCCACCAGGCCCTCATACCTGACAGCAGCCAATCCGGCTCCTTCAAAACTCTGAAGAATTAACTACATCAAGAATCATCATTTTTATGCATTACATACTTAAACAGCAAATGTTATAGATTAAAAAAATTCACAGAAGTCTAAATTAATGTGCTTTTCCCTAAACATCTAGTCTTTTGCCTAGGAAACACTGAGTAACTGTAATTTACTTTAAATTGTTCTCTTTGACAGTTATGTCACGAAGGATATTAATATTTTAAATAAAAAGGCAACTTGATATATACTAACTGATCTCCCTATGATAATTATTATGTAATTTAAACTCACCTATAATGTTATATGACACAGATTTTATTCTCCAATAATTAGAATCCTAGAATAAGACTATGTTGGTTACTAAAAAGTAAATTTATGTTTAAAAAAAATTACAAATGCTCGGTTTTAGATTGCAGAATTTTTCTGCATATGAATTTAAGAAAACTGTCAGGGTTATATCCTTACCCTCTTCAAAGTTACAAAGTCAGTAACTTCTCGAGCTAATAAGAATTTATAACTTCAGAATATTTCCTGGGTTAATTCTCTTATTTTCATAAATTTTCAACTAACACTTTGCAATCTAAATAATCTGGAGAGGATGTTCTCAAATACATGGAGGGAGGAGAGGGTGGGAAAGAGGATCAACATTCCATGAGTGACCCCAATTTAAGAACTTTCAATATTTATATATAAAACCTTCTAAAATGCAGTTTGATATTATTTAAAAGAAAGTGTCATTTTCCCCTTCAAACCTAGCTAACATTTTTTTCAGCTTTTAAAAGGAACTGGATCTATTGTCAACAGATGTTTAAAAAGCACAGAAGAAACAGACTTTTAGTTCTATATAGATTTAACATGTCTTTAAAAAACAATCTCAAAAGATACAAAAGAAATCAGTTAGTCAATTTCTACCTGTGGATTTAAAGTGAAACATTTCATTTAAAAAAACTGGATTTTTTCCCGTATTTTACTGTCTGATACAAATTTAAAACTAGATTAAAACTTAAAATTCTAAAAAAATATTGAAACATTTTAGAACCCAGTGAATATGAAATAGTGAAACCGGGCCATCTTACACATGTTGTTACTAAAAAGTTCACAATTAAATCCACAGAATCTGTTAGAACATGTCTGGCAACACATGAACAGTGAGCAGGACTGATAAGTTCCTTTGCCATATTTAGTTTTTCTGCCCTCAACTAGGAAGGCAACAAACTGCACTATACAGCTCAGGGCTGGTATACAAGGTTAATGGTACATAGATTAACACATAACAAGAAAAATATCTCAAGTTCTACTATAGTACCAATATCCTCATTTAAATAACAACCTTCTGCTGCACTGTTCTTTTTGAAACAAAAAGAATTTTCTGAAAACAATGCTCTGATAGACTTGAAGTACCATTTGAAAAGAGGTATCATATTAGATAAGAAAACTTTAATTAGCAGGATAGATAAAACTGCAGTATATATGTATCATTTTTTTCCTTTTTCAAAACCAAATATACTTAGCAGTCTATAAACCCAACTAAAAGAAGAAAACAGTTGGGCAATCTAAAATTTTTGAAAGCATTTTTATTAATTTATCACTAATATCAAGACATTTTTTTGTTAGCTTATCTTTCAATCTTTTATTTAAAAAAAATCAATCAAAATGTCAACCAGTTTTATGTAATTACAATTATATATTTATAAAGTGTATGATTTGAAAGCTGAGTAAAATTAACTTGATAAATTTTAAACATTAGTTTCCATACTTTTCATTGATATAAAAATATCTTCATACACATATTACATTCAAATCTTTCATTACTTTCAACTGAATGTAAAATAAGTATAGTCACTTATGTGTTTCAATGTAGGGAAAAGGTTACAGTAATATGCTACAAACAAACTTGAGTGCTTGAGTCCTTTTTCAGATTATACAAGTAAAATATTTTTTCCTTTTTTAAAAGCAAACTTTAAAAAATAATTGTGAAAAATAATTTAACATATACAAGGGCTGCCTGGAAAGTATCCAGCTGTGTAAAATAAAAAATAGATTAATTTATGGCTGGATTTTTTTCCAGACAGCCCTCATAAAATTTTCTATTGATAGCTTGGTATTTAACTTCCTTATGTGCAGTCAATAAAAGAGCTTTAAACTCATTCCCATAGTTGAAGACAAGGTCCATTCTAGGGGATGGCACTAATAGATGAACCAATGTGAAATTTTAAGAAATAATAATTACATCAATAAAATTATTAAAAATTTAATTTTAAAAGTATATATTTTAACGCATCCTAAAACAAAGCTTCAAATCACACTCTTTTTGATATGAACTTTGCCAGCACTGTTCATGTTGGCCAGATAATACTCTAGTTTTCTTTAATAAAGTAAATGAAATGCATACCAGCAGCAACTACAGCTGGAGGAGGCGAGCCTGCCTCACCACCACTTGTCTGACTCATTGATGCTACAGATGTTTCTCTAGATGGAGGTAACTGTAACTCCTTTGGGAGAAGATCATAGACAGATTCTGTGGGGGGAAAGAAAAAATTTTGAAAAGAGTGTAAGTCAATAACCTAAGATATGAGCACAAATATGTCTTCTCACTTACAAAGAGAACTATATTATTTACACACTCAAAAAAAAAAAACACTCCATACAATTACTGTTGTAAAAAATTATTAGAAAATATTTTCTTTTATTATATAATGCTATTGAACAGAAGAATAAATTTTCTTATTAGTTCTGCCCCCTGTTTTCTTCTTGGCTTTATCCCTTATGCTTAAGATGGTCTTCAGAAAAAAGTTATTACATTTTAAAACTGGATAAAACTAGATAGAAGAATGAATGTCAAATAACCCAGTAAGTTCAGATATCTCCCTTTGTAATAATGATTGCACCTTATCAGCCTTCACATATTGAGACAGCACATACTAGTATATATCAGCTTTAAACTGCCTTCTCCAATTAGACCATTATCTAAGTCCTGTTCTTTTATATAGCACCTTTAGCATATATTTTAATTTGCTCTCATAATGCATTTTTCTCTCCTAAAGAAGCTAAAAAAGGAATGTCATGGCTCAAGGAAATACTTCTTACTCTGAGAAATTTCCAACTCTAGAAAGGCACAAGTATAGAATACTCTTACATCAGAAAGCATTATTGTCTATATTAGACTATGATTACTTTTGTTTCCCAGATTAAAGAATACTGTATCTTTTAAATGTATTTCATAATCTTTGTCCATAAAAATTAAATTTATATTTACTGTATAAAAATTCTTTTATAGTTATTATTAGATGGTTTTTGGACAGAAATAATTCTCAACATATCCTCTAATGTAGTAGAATCAATGTTGGAAAGAACTTCAAAAGACATGCCCATTTTCAAAAAAACCAAGGCACAGAGTTTAAGGGACTTGCCTTGTATTCTAAGAAACCCAACAATCAAAGATTATTATTAATTAATTTGCATGAGTGATTAAGAAATCAATGATAGCCACATATGACATTTTATCCTTAGTAACAAACAATACTTTTAGTTAACTGATCACTGAATTCATATATACTTTTATCCTCCCAGTTGATCATTAAAGTACGTATCCTAACTTTGATGTGGATAGGTATAAGAATCTTATGAAGGAAAGCTAAAATTAGAAGGTGTACTATTAAATGATCTTCATTACCTGTAAAGAATCAACTTAAAAGTTTCTTTTGAAAAACTCTATTACCTAATACTTGAAATCTTCATCTTCAAAGCATTTGGCAGGTTGGATATCTGTCTGAATATAATATGCCTTGACTAAAAGTTTGGAGCTTGTTAAAATGTTGTTAAAAGGCTTAAGTAAATAAATTATTTCCATCTTTCAAATACACTTGATCTTAGCCAAAAGGCCAAGAAGCAATCCATCTTTCAAATTATATAGGGGTAGAGTAGGGAGAGCATAATTAAAACAGAAATGCCATGTCATCAAATGTTGATTTTAATACAATTACCATTCTCAACCCATGTTGAAAACAAAAATTCTTATACCTAACAGAAGAACACAAGTCCAAACAAAAAGAAAAGTTGAAAATAAAATTAGCTGAGATGAAAAGAGAAAGGATCTACTAAAATGCATGTATGTCAAGGGAAAAAAACTTATCCTATGCAGCCCCATTACTAACAGCACTTCACTGGTTGGGACTATTTCTCTACTGCTGTAATTATTAAAACAAGTATCAATAAATCAAATCAAAACAAACCCTTGTGTACCATTCCCAAAGAAGGTTGTAAAATTGAGTGTAGATTAGAGGTATAAAAGCATTGCTAATAAAAATACACTGGAAAGAAAATATACATTGGCAAGTAACTAAATATAGAACATATTATATCAGGTCTCCCCATAGCCTGCCCTTTAAAACAAATGAAGTAGCCTGAAAGGTCAAGTGGAAGGTGTAGAAAGCTGGATTAATTTCTTCATCAAAGATACTTTGTGATTAACTGATTCAAGTGTTTGGAAATTAAAGAAGTCAGAAGTTTTCTCATACCTACCCAAAGAAAGCAGCAGTTAATACAGTCATTACTATTATAGGCTCTGATTTCAGACAGAACTGTATTGGCTTTGCTACTTTAAGCAAACTATCCAACACTCTAAATACTCATTTAAATTCATCTTTAAACCCATTATCTCAAAATAATCTCTCTAAGCTATAACTGTATAACTCAACCACATATACTATCCTTACTCTTCAATCTTTTTCCTATAAAACATAAAAAGTTGAAAGGAATATGTATCATGCTATTAATACCATTGTCATTTAGTATTAAATTAAATCCAAATTAAACACTTTCAGGTTCCACTAGCTGATGAAAAACTCCTGAACAAGTGCATAGATACTTTAAATCCATGAAAACAACAAATAGTCCTAAATTAAGTGCTAGCTACTGCATATGTTACACCGCCATATCTTTTTTTCTTGTGTTATAAATCAGATAAAAGAGGAATGAAATTCTAGGTTTATAAACATAGAATATGAAGAAAGAGAATGGAAAATCCATAATGGAAAGGTTTTCTGAGGAGAGACGTCTTTAGAAAACAAAAGTAAAATCACCTCTAGAATTTTTTTTAAAAGGAGAGAGAGAATGTTACAAGGTTTTTTGGGGGGGCAGTAAAAATGTTCTAAAATTAGATTATGGTTATGGTTACTCAGCTCTAAATATAGTAACAACCACCAAATTTGTACACTTTAAACGGGTAAATTTTATGATATGTAAATTATAATCAATAAAGCTGTTTTTTAAAAAAGAGAAATAGAACAAGTACAAGTGAACAATGCACAAGAGCAAGCTAGGTGTCTCAATGTTCCTAATAAACTTCATGGACAAAACTATCTCTTTCACATATCTTCTATTTGTGAAAAGTGACATGAAGAAGGCCAAGCTGCAAACTAATCTAATTTGCTTTTTAAGGCTCTTGTACAAGAGGATCAGGAAAATGCTACAGGTATAGTTATTCTAAATTCTGTAAAATGTCTGATGAAAATCTTCTGAAGTTCTTATGGATAAGATGAAGAAATGAAGATTTAATAAATAGATGACTCTAAGCAACAGCACCCAAAATGTATGAGTTCAACCTGGAGAAAGGTGGTTACTATATAAACAACTTGAACAAAGATACAGAATTTGGGAATGACACAGGCTTTAGAGGGATATACTGTATTCCATAATCATCACAGATCATGAAAGGCTAGAATATTTGTCCAAAGGAATAGAGTGAAATTTAAAAAGGAATAATGTAAAAACTGGTAAAAACTGCTCTTACACAATGTACTTAAAAGCACTTACTATCTTTTTAAAATCTGCTAATAATTTGTGTAATTATAATATTTAATCAACTCACTTACTGGTTCATTATAAATTTTAGTTGACCAAAATCCAATATAATGGCTTAAGGATCCAGGTAGTAGAATTAGGGCAAGTGCACTACAATAAATGACTCTGTTAACATAAATTATTAACATAAGTGTACAAAAAAATAAATTAGGAAAAAAGAGAAACAAGCTCAGAAGAGCAAGAATTTGTCTAATCTTGGTTCAATAGCGCAGAGCCTAGGTCAGTTAGAGAAAAGGAAGAAATGGAAGAATGAAATCATTTTCAGATATTGAAAGCAAACTAATGCTTCCCAATGTTGGATGGGAAGGTGAACACTGTAAAAATGGGCTGACTGCCTGTCTGTTTGCTTGGTCATTCAGTAAACTCTAATTGATCCATTTATGTTGCTGATTATTTCTGGGTCAATTTGATCCTTCATTCTTCAACACTGACTATGAAGGGGTGAGAGTTTCACTATACTGCATCAAACTCAAAAGTTGACAGAAATTTTATCCTGAGGGCACAAGGCAGCGAAAGAGAAAGATAAAACTGGTAACTTAATAGTGTAGCTTTTTCTTTTTCATTCTCATTTGGGAATTGTATTCCCTAACTGCTGATCGTCCAAACCTTAATCTCTACTGCTTCATTCTGCATGTTGCTCAGTTTGGGGAAAGATGGAAAAGACTTCAAACCCCCATATTCCTTTCACTTTCGCCCAGAAGAGTCCAGGGAGATAAAATAAAGAAAACAGCTGAAGGAAAGCATGCTTTTCTTGTTCTCTCTCAGCAAAATAACATTAATAATACAATTACAGCTATCTGAGTGGGAGGCACTATGCAAAGCTCATTATATACATATTCTTACATAAATTCAAAACAATCCTGTGAGGTAGATTTTACCAATAAAGAATTTGAGGCTTGTATAATAGTAAAAAATGAAAAACACGTGAAGGGAATGATAAATATAAAATTTAGGACAGTGTTTTCCCTTGATGAGGAGACGAGATAGGACAGAGGAGCAGAAATAAGTTAGGCTGAATAGTGGGTTCATGGATGTTCTTTTTACTAAAATATATAATCAAATCAATAAATACAATAAAAATTAAAGATATACATGGATAGTGCATAGCCTCACAGAGTTACTTTAAGACCTAAATAAAACAATCTGTTAAAAAGAACTCTGTAAATTATCTTTCCTTTTTGGAGTTTTTTAATCCCCACCTCACCATGTTGACCTGACAGTATTCAACATTCAATTGTTTCAGGGTCAGAAAGTAAAGATAAAACTTGTCAGAGAGCCCACCTATTTTATGACTTCTCTAAAGACTATCTCACTTACTTCCAGGTTACAAAATAAGTAAAAGTTGTACACAATACTACAGACTTAATTCCATATAGAGATGAACCATAAAAGAGGGGAGCTCTGTAAATATGTTTCTGTTAAATTGCCAAGCAAGCAGCTAAATGGAAATATTTGTGGTTAAAAAGGATGATACTTTGTGTTGGGAATGCTTTAATGCTCAGCACAGATATTTGTTATTCAAATAATGAATGTTCCCTGATATCAGATGCAAACACAGTAATGCTGAAAATCCATTGAAAAATGTTTGTATCTTGTTTTAAAAATGGTGTTAACTTTTTTTTTACTATAAGTACAAAGCTACTTTAGCACCCAAGAGTTTAAAAACTTTCAAAAATCCTTGCAAATGGTTTAGAAACTAATTAATTGCCTTACTCTTGCATCTCTCTATTAACTACCTCAATAAGCTGGTGAATCCCAAGCCTATGGTTTCACATGAGACATTCTAAAACAAAATGTCTGGCACTTCCACTGTGCCAACATAGTTCTACATTGAAGAGAGACAGCATTCATTTTGTTAAAAACACTTCAGGCTTGACAGTCATCATACTTGGCATCTCCACTGGAAAAATGTACTGAGGCTGCAGGTCTACTGGATATTTGGTTTCTAAAAGATTATTAAGTCCAAGAATAACTGGTAGGTAATGCTCTGTTTTAATAAATTTTTCTAAGTTTAAGTCAATTTACTAGTTTGCTGTCACATATTTAATCATATCACTTCTTCCTGATTGTATTTTATTGTTTTCCTAATACAATCTAGTGTTCTAAGGTAATTTTAAAGAGTATACAGCAGCATAAATTACATTGGGAAATAAGAAAACTAATGAGCTTCACAATCATTTTAATATAACACATTATATATTTTTTCTACTAGGTATTTTCACTTAAAAACTTCACAATTATTTTCTAAATAACTTAACACTTATGGAATACAAAACAGAGTATACTATTGAATGAACCATTCTGATTATCTATTCTTAATTTATTATTTTCTGAGGAAATCAATTAAGTCTGTTGTAGAAAAAAACAAGACTTTCAAAGTCTTATCTATAATATAAACTACTGTATAAAACATTTGACTTATTTATAATTTTCAAAGCTCTTACAAGAATACTTTTACAACAGAACTTTGAGAACCCAGGGCTAGGTATCAGAAGTGTAGCGGGGTATGGAGTGTGATAAAAAATGAAGTATTTATATATTTATGAGGTGTTTCAAAGTGTAACTCCATAAAACACATGTTAATTACAAAGGAGATACAGAGTAACTTTAAAGTGAAGAAGTAACTTTAAAGTAAAGATGATATATAGTAACTTTAAAGTGATCAAAGTGAGTATCATCCATAATGACACAAATAAAAATTGTATGCCACCTGAGAGGATGAAGAATAGATCATTGTTTCTATGATGCATAATTGGAATGTAATCATGAAGAAGTACACAATCTCAAATTAAGAAACATTCCACAAAATAATTGATTTCTAATCTTCTAAAGTATCAGAACCATGAAAATCTAGGGAACGGCAAGGAACTATTTCAGATTGAAGGAAACTAACAAGACATGACAACTAAACAGGTATGTAATTCTAAACTGGATCCTTATGCCATACAGGACATTACTGGGACAACTAGAGAAAACCTGAATAGAGTCTAAAGATTAGATAGAAGCAATGTATTCATGCTATTTTTTAAATTTTGGTGGTTATATTGTGATTTGTTGGAGAATGTTCTTGTTTGCTAGAAATACATACTAAAGAATTCAGAGGTGATAGGGCATCATGTCAGCAACTTCCTCTAAAATAATTCAGGAAAAAAGAAGAGTTCTTTGGCACTTTACTCACAATTATATTATCAGTTCAAGATTGTTCCAAAAGTACATAGAAGCACCTGTGCATGTTTCACTAAAAATTTGATAATTAATTACTACACAGTCCAGAATTCAGCTACGTAACTAGTAGTTTTTTTAATTACAATTTCCAAAGAAATGACTATATCACAGGAAACAAGCTTATTCCAATGTCTTCATATTTGGATACATGACCATCAAAAAATAATCTACATTGTCCTCCCTCTCTTTCACTTTTGCTACCATTTCTATCTAATATCAAACAAACAAAACCAAATACTTTGGTAATGCAGTGAGAATGGCAAATAAGATATTAATTTAAAGATGTTTAAGAAACTAGAGGTCTAGCAATTGATGATGCTGAGTACACAGACTGCTTTACTTTCGTATACAAAATCTGTACTAGAATTAGAATAAAAAATTACTTTATTTAAAGTATTGCTTTTAAAAATACAGATATGTAAGAAATAAAAATTAAATTTCCTCATGACCTCACCATCTGAAGATAACTATTAAAACACTAGTATATTTATGTTTCCATTCCATATTTTTCTATGTATATTTTAAAAGTTGAATAAATAATACACATAAAAATGTCAAACTTTTCTTAAACATAACATTGATTTCTCATATGTACTGTATCTTTGACACCCTCATATTGCTATGTGTCATCTTTATATCTATTTTCCATCTCTCTATTTAGCTGAAAATTCTTCAAAGGCAAAAACTATGGCATGTCATCTTTGAATGACTAAGGTTTCGCAGTACCCTACCTATAACAAGTACTCAATGTTTGTTGATGATGTTATCAAATACTAAGGAAAGCTACTGGGTAATAATAGTAAGTTGTGAATTAAACTTTAGGAAAGTTTCTAATTTTCATATTATTTCAGAAACACCGCCAACAAATAAAAAAATTAAAAATAACGTATCAGCAGTAAGGTAACAACATTGTACTTGCTACAGAATGAAGCACAGTTCAATAAATACCCTCATTCATTTATTCAGGTACTTACTCATTCAACAAATATATACTGACTGCCTGATATGTGCCAAGCACTGTCTTAGGTCCTGGGGATATATGAGAAACAAAACAGACAAAAATCTGCATCATGGACCTTCCATTTAATGGGCTTATCATATTTTGCCATGTATAATGTGCACCTTTTTGCCTGAATAAATGGGTAGTACTAATTTCATATCTATATAAATGTTTTTAATTCTTTTATTATGCTTATGAGTTAAAGTGTAACTTTAGAAATCAATAATTAAAAAATTAAAACAAAAGATTTTTTCCCTAAAAGTTTGGCCAAAAATGTGGGTGTGCATTATACACAGGAGCACATTATACATGGTAAATTCTGGTGCCTGCTTGCTAAAGAGAGGATGAGGCTCCAGTGTCCCACAATTTTCTACCCTTATTAAACTTACATTTAATTGTAGTATCAGTAAAATAAGTTCATTTCTGGAACATAAGCAGTAGAAAATTCTCAACATAAATTTATTTTAAAACTTTATAGTACACACTTAAATAAGTACACACATAATTTACCTAAATGGTTACAAAACCAATACTGAATGGAGCTCTGTTCCACTGCTCAATAGTTAACTACATTATAAAACCATATACTTAATAGTCATTTCTTTTTAAACTAAAATAGCTATGTACTTATAAATGTATGCAATACTCCATCAATGAAAGTAAGATTAATATTTTATGCGTATAATTTTGTTTTTGATCTTGAAAAGACAGTTAATAAATGATGATTTGCTCATTCATTCATTAAGCACATACTGAAGTGTCCATTATGTGCAAGGCACAATACTGTAAATAAAATAGATTGAATTCTTAACTTCAAGGTAGCTCAGGAGTTTACTTTCTAAAAGAAGAAAAGCCTAACTTTGTAACCACTAATACATTTTATGAGCACAAGTACAGACTCTAAAGTAACCTGCATCTCTGTTTTCAAACAGCTTACAGTCCAGTGAGGTAGACTGCAAGTATATAAATAACCAATGGAATCAATGCCAAGACATAGATACCTCATGCAAAAAAAAGAAAGGAGAAAATAAATATAAAAAGAGCAAGGCAAGAATGGTTATGAAGGAGTTCCCTGGTGGTGTAGTGGCTAAGGCTTCAGTGCTGTCAACGCTGTGGCCTGGGTTCGATTCCCAGCCAGGGAACTACCCACATTAAAAAAAAAGAAAAAAAAAAAAAAAAAAAAAAAAAGAATGGTTATGAATACAATGAATACAGTTTTGAGATTAATCTAAACTTCATATACAAAGCACAGAATGTTAGGGTTAAGTGGTGAGAGTATTCGGCATAACCTCTGTTTTCACAGAGAAGAAATTACGTTCCAATTAGGTTATGACTTCTTTAGCATAGCCAAGACTCGTTAAAGCTGGATCTGGAGCAGGAAACTAGCTGGCTGAAAGATAAATTCTTTCCCTAACATTCCTCTCTTATGAAATTAGAAAGAAAACTGAAGTTAGGAAATCCCTCTATTTTACTTACTACATAATATTATACTTGGCACATAATGGACACATTAATAATGTGCTTAATGAATAAATATATGAACAAATGTGCAAATCATCTACCTTGATTGATTATACTCAAACTATTCTAAAACATTCTTATTTTTATAACCATAATCTTAATGAGGGATAACAAAATTTCATCTTGTTTTCCTTGTTATTACCCATGTCCTATCATTTCAACTAAATATGTAATTATTCTACAGTATTTTTTCTCCCATGTACCCTATTCCCCCATATTCCCATCTTCCAACTTCTACCCCATCATCAACTAAACCACCATTTTAATAATGAACAAATAAAAAAGTCCTTTTCATGTTTTAGGCTCTTCGTTTTCAGTGATTTAAAAAATTATTTCCTGTCAAATTTCTTCTCTTCTATTTTTTTCCCTCCTTCAATGCTGAAGAAATCAACAGGGT
The DNA here is from genome assembly GCA_004026885.1 of Lyroderma lyra. Classification (NCBI taxonomy): domain Eukaryota; kingdom Metazoa; phylum Chordata; class Mammalia; order Chiroptera; family Megadermatidae; genus Lyroderma; species Lyroderma lyra. Next base: position 128,024 of record PVJL010001329.1, read on the forward strand.
TCATACTTTGTCTTTTCTGTACAGGGATTACCAACAATAAACAGAAGAAATACACAAACCTGATACTTTTAGATATAAGCTAATAGTTTACAGAGGTAAAAAATATTTGACTACTATGAGTGGCAATAAACAAATGACCAATTTCATTCTATCATTTCTTAATTATAATATGTAATCAATGAGGATTATCAGAATTGCATAGGAAATATACCATATACCTTTATCTGCATGAAGATGCCTGGGATTATATAACAGACCTAATAAATAAGGGTTTAGAGTAAATAGGATCACAGGATGTATATTTTTATAAAGCTCCACAGATGATTCTGGCTGTCATTACTTTAAAGCATGAAATTTAGCCTCAAATGTACTAGCCTGAGTTTATTACCTTTTTAATTATTGCTAATTTTTTTTCCTGAACAGCTGGAAAAAACAAACCACAACAAAGATCTGAACTATCCTCTGCAGATTACCTAAGTTTTTAAAACTTGAAAACAATCATATTTACATATCAAAAAGAGAAAATGAATGTTGTTTATCACTCCTCACTAAAATGGCAATTGCTATTTCGTACAGTAGATAATTTTGAATATTTGACACTTAGATTTAAAACCTGTAGACTTGAATAATATCTAAAATAATGACACAAATTAGCATAGTTTTTATTATTTTGAGCCTGAAAGAAATTATCTTGAATTATCGTTTATGGGCAAAACCCAATGATTGTCAAAGGGTAAAAATCATCTACTGAGGCACATGGTAGTCCTCCAGATTATCTAACTATCCTCTAATACAAATATTTATTATATGAAAGTTTAATACTTTGCTTCTTGCAAAAAAATTGCTTGATTGTGATATATTAATTATATGTCGCTTTACTGATCAACAGGGCCACTCTTTTCATTAATTCTGATAATGATTTTCAGTTGTCATTTGACAATGGCAAATGAAAGGGTAGCTTACACAATTCTTTGAGCAATTCGATGTGAAAAGTGCTTTGCCTATAAAGTATATATACATGAAAATGGATAATTATTACTAATCTTATAGGTCATAATTTCAGAACAGATTATTTTTTGTTTTAACTTCTTATTAAAGCATAATATACATATAATAAAGTATACATATCTGAAGTGTTGAGCTTGATGAATTTAAATAAGTGAATATAAACATAACTACCACCCAGCTGACTAAGCATCTTTCATACTTCCTCCCAGGTGCCACTCCTAGAAGTAACCAATCTTTAACCTCTATCATCATAGATTATAGTTATACCTGTTTTTGAACTTTTATATATAAAAGAATCATACAGGATATACTCTGTTGTGCCCAGCAACTTTCACTCAGCATTGTCTGTTTAGTTTATCAATGCTGCTGCTTACAGCAGTTCATTCTTTTGCACTGCTATATACTGTTTTGTATGAATATTCTACAATTAATCCATTCTGCTGTTAAAGGACTGAGCTGTTTACCATTTTTACCTATTACAAAAAGACTGTTGTGAACATTCTTATATATGCAGATATGTACTTGCCTAGAGGTGAAACTGCTGCATCCTGAGGTATGTGTATATTCAATCTAGTACATGCTGCTGAACAGTTTTCCCAAGTGGTTGTACCAATATACACTCTACCATCAGTATATAAAAGTTCTGGCTATTCTACAAACTCAGTCATAAATAAATATTTTTATAATTTTTACATGCCATCTGGTAGAGGTGAAGTGGTATCACATTGTGATTTTAATCTACACTTCTCTGATAACTAATGATTTTGCGCACCTTTTCATATACTTCTTGGCCATGTGCTTATGTTATTCCCTGAAGTAGCTGTTTAAGTCTTTCACCCATTTTTAGATTGGGTTGTCCTTCAAAAAAAAATTATTTGTAGGAGTTCATATAATCCTATGACAAATATACACACTGTTCATGTCTTCTGCTATATGTGGCTTGCTTTTCCATCCCTTTAATAATATCTGTCATAAACAGGAATTCTTAATTTTAATGAAGTTTACTCTATCAATCTTTTCATTTATGGTTATGATTTTTGTGTCCTGTTTAAGAAATCTTTGCATACTGTAAAAACATAATGATATTTTACTATGTTTTCTTCTAGAAGTCTTTTTACTTTAATATTTATATCTATGATACATCTGGAATTGGTTTTATTGTATTAGGAGGCTGAAGTCGAAATCCATTGTTTTTTTCATGGATATCCAATTGACCTAGCAAGGAATGTTTGTTTTCACTCCTAAAACATAAGTCTCAGAGACATTCTCTTTTGGAAAGGTAGAGTAGGTGCACTTTTCCCTATTCCTCCCACTAAGTTCAGCTAAAAATCCTGGACATTATATATATTTTAAAACACACACACATAAACACACACACACACGAAGACTGAAAAGTGCAGAAAAGAAGGTAGACCAGCTAGGAGTGGTGGGACCCAGGAACAATACAACAGTGAGTTCCCTGGGTTTTCTTTTTGCCTTATATATCCCAAATTGGGTATCAGAGAGGCCAATAACCTGGAAATGCCAGTAGGAGCAGACAAAAAAAAATCCCTAAGTCATTTTTTAATTCATTTTGATTTATTGATTTTTTTCATTACTTGCTGTAATTTTCTGCCTCTTTTCATGACTAGTGATTTTTGATTGAATGCCAGACACTGAGAATTTTACCTTGTTGTGTGCTATTTTTATATTCCTATAAATATTCTTAAGCCTTGTTTTGGGATATGGTTAAGTTACTTGGAAATAGTTTGATCCTTTTGGTTCTTGCTTTTTAAAGCTTTGTTAGGCATGACCCAGAGCATATTTAGTCCAGGGTTTATTTTTCCTTACTACTGAGGCAAGACCCTTCTCTGTTAACTGGGACCCATGGGGATTAGTAGATGTCAGATAAATGTAAGTAGACTCTCCATTAACCGGAAGTCAAGCAAATAGCAAAATCTCAAGCAACCAGCAATTTTTGTCCATTAATGAAGAGTCTATTGTACTACCCAATGTCCCCTGAATTAAGAGGTTTTCTACTCTGGCTGGTACAAAAAGGCATCATATTCAGACCTCTATGAGGTCTGAGTACTGTTCCCTCTAATCTTTTCAGGTAGTTTTGTTCTGTCTTGAGTAGTGTCTCTAGCACCCATGTAATGATCACTATTCAACTAAATACTCAAAAGACCCTCTGCAGATCTCCAGAGTTCTCTCTGTGTGAACTCCTTTCCAGTACTCTTCCCTGAGAACTCTAGCTATCTTGACTTCTTCCCAGACTCCTAGTTCTACCTCCACAACTCAAGAAGGCTACTGGCCTCTACCTGGACTCCCCCTTTCTGGACCACAGCATGGAAACATTCTCCAGGGAGTAAGACAGGACACCTGTAGAGCTCATTTCATTTGTTTTCTTTTTCCTCAGGGATCTTGGTCCTTTATTGCCTGATGTTAAATGTAAAGAGAAACCATTGTTTCCTATATCTGGCTTTTTATAGTTGTTTTATTAGGAGGGTGAAGCTGTCCCTTGTTACTCTATCTTGGCTAAAAGTAGAAACTATTGTATTATAATTTTATGTTCTTTGCGCAGAGAGGATGAAGAACTAATATCACTGTGTTCTACTTCAAAACCTTCAATAGATTTGAAGATTTTTCAGGTTACTTAATTAAATATTCAATAAATATTGTTTGTATGTGCCCTATGTAAGACACTAGGTTAGGTCTCTTGAGGTTTAAAAAATTGAGTCTTAATCTTGTAGAAGTACAAAAATATTCTGTACACACTGACACATATAGGTGTAACCTTTGTACTCTAGGCACAAAAGAAGATGTAAAGAAATTAAAGACAATAGTCTATGCCTTCAAAGAAGTAAAAATCTAGTTGGAATAAGTCACTACATATTAAACATTTAGAGAATAAGAATAGGTTATATACATTGCTGACAATGATTATAATTAAAGACCCAAGACAAGAGACCAAGGTTTTCAATAATCAGTAAGAAATAAGAGTCTTTGAATCTTTTGAATCAGATCTAGTAATATAACCAGTACAAACCTATCACACCACCAGTCCGTATCAATAAGCAATTATCATAGATTCAGGTATCTTATAAAACCTAATTTTAACTGTTCATTGCAACAAGAATGCAAATTAGGCTATTCAAATGTATAATCACAAAGTCGAACAATTAATTTCACAAACACATCCTAGAAGACGTGCTACATATGTCATTGCTGAATATCACTAAGGTCACCATCGAAGTACTCCCCTTGGGGAGCTATGCGCCGATGCCAGTGCCTAGTCCACCCTTCAAAGCAATTTTGAAACTCTTTTTCTGGAATGGCCATCAGAGCTATCATCGTCCCTAAAATCTGACAAATAAGTTCACAAACTTGCCACCAAATGTTTTTGTTGGCAGATCTGTATAAATAACTTGGTAAGGTGTCACAGTGGTTATGACATCTTATCAAGTTGTTTATATAGTGCCAAGTTGTTTGTATAGTACTGCCAAGTAAGTGCACAGTGGCGAGTTCACGAACTTAATTGTCAGATTTTGGGGAGGACAACAGCTCTGATGGCCATTCTAGAAAAAGTTTCAAAATTGCTTTGAAGGGTGGACTAGTCGCTGGCATCCGTGCATAGCTTCCCAAGGTGAGTACTTCAAAGGTGACTGTAGTGATATTCAGCAACAAGGTATATAGCACTTTTTCTATTATGAGTTCGCAAAATTAATTGTCTGACTTCTTATGTTGCAGCATAGCTATAAAATAACACAATAGAGTACTAATTAAATATTTGTTGAATGAACATTTATATGACTGCCTACTTTGTGACACTGCAACTTTATCCCTCTTCATCCTCCTCTTTCCCTTCATACTCTCAAGATACAATGATTTTCAATGTTGCAGCCATGCACTCTTTTACCTTTACTTCTTTGCAAATGCTATGGTTTCTGCCTGAAATACTGACCTTCCACAGCCTCTTTCAATTGTTACTTCTTTCCAAGAAGCACTTCCTGACCATTCCAGTCTTAAATTAGGCATTCCTCCTATGCATTTCCTCTATCAGAAAACTTATCACACACTGTTCCACAACTGCCAGCTTATCTAACTGTATTGCCTATTAGACTACACACATCAAGACAGTGGCTTTGTCAGTTTCACTCACCGTCCCTGGAAAAATAGCACAGTGCCTAGCACAAACAGGCATTCATTTGATGAATGCACGAATGAACAAGAAAACAGAAGCTGTAGAAATACGTAAGACTGCTAATAAAGCGTATCAACAATGAAGAGGCAGAAGAGTCAGAATTAGAAAAGAAGCTGGGAAAGAAGCTAGAGAAGAGTCAGAAGAAAGCCTGGTGAGTACATTGTCAAAAAAAAAAAAAAAAAAAAAAAAAAGGATTGGTACTGGAATGCCAAGAATGAAAATGCCTCATTTAGTTAAAATAAGGAAAAACTTGAAAGAATGCATTTATTTGACATGGCAAAAGGTATGTTTTTGGTTTTTTTTTGCTATGTGGGTAGCTCCCTGATTGGGAATCGAACCTAGGCCGCAGCACCAACAGTGCCAGCGCCGAAGCCCCAAGCCACTACAGCACCAGGGAACTCCAAAAGGTACTTCTTGATACCTTTGCCAAAGAAGTAACAAGTGAGTGCTGGTTACAGAGGCTAGAATGCAGAGTTGAAGATCAAACAGTACTGAGGAAGTAAATGCAGTGTAAGCAGAAATATGAGGGCTGTCCAGAAAAAATCTAGCCGTAAATGCCTCCATTTTTCCTATTACATGGATGGATACTTTCCAAACAGCCTTCATACAGGCTACCACTTCACAAAGTCCTTGCAAAGAGAAGGAAAATGATACTTAAGGAGACGGGGCCAAATAAAGGGTTTATTTTATTTTAATGTGTGGAAGAAGAAATTGTGTATCTTTGACAGAAGAAAAAATGAAGAAAAGCTTGAAGATCCAAGAAAGGACACACAGAATAGATTTTATTAAGAAAACATCAGATTTGACAATTGTGAAATTACAACTGAATTTCCTAGAAAATGCTTACATGCTAACAAAGGCTTAAGGAAGAACTGGATGGTAAAGAAGTTGAGATTAGTATAGCAATGAGTATAATAAAACAATATTCCAGAGTATTGTTACAGGACTGTATGTACTACTATAAGGAATTAATTTTCTAACTTTCTTTTTTAGTAGAATTACTTTTGAAATAATATTATATGCTAAGGTATCTCCATAGAAGTTGTAGCTAAACACAATCTGATAAATACTGCCATGAGGAACCAAAAACATGAAAGAAAGTAACAAAAAAAGGCAAGTTAGAAAACATTTAGGTGAGATAAAGTATGTCATGTAAGCAACTCCAGGAGAAGACTGAGGATGCTTTCACTGACATGAAAAAGAAAACAGAAAATAAGACACAAAGTTTTGAGATGAAGAGGTAAAAAATTGAGGGACTTCAATGAGATGGGTTTCAAAGCTCTAGAAGAAAATTCAATTATTTCTATTTTCCTCAGCTCTAGAAGCTGAGACTTACGAGGCATGTAAGAAACTCTTCTATAACTATTATTGTTTAAAGGGCCAATTATATCATACAGAAGAGTTAAGGAATTAAGACTCAGGGGATAGAGAGAGACGCAACATATTGTGAGAGGGAACTCCAAAAAACTCCTCTGGAGATTATAACTAATGAAACACCTATACCTCAACCAAGGACCCTCTACACAACTAAGAAACCCACTTGCTGCATTAAAGTACCTATGGGCGGGCAGAGGGTTAAACAAAGGAGAAACAAAAGGGGAAGAGCTGAGATGCGGCCAGGCGAGGGTCCCTGCTTGGAATTCTACTGCTGGGGCATGGAGGAGGAAGAAGGTAGTGGAAGAGCTCTCTGGGTCTCACTCGTCCACGAGACAGAGGAAAGGAGGCCCAGAGGTGGGGCATGAGATACCCCAACTACCTCACTTTGGCCCCAGAGTTTCTGCAAAACTCAGCAGCCAGACTGCACTCCAATTCCCAGAAGAGTGGGGAGTGATGGAGCGGTGAGAGGCCATAGAGCCAACCATCAGGGGAAGGAGAAGGAAAGAGAGGGGTGGGCGCGTGTTTCTAGGCCCACAATCAGAATGATCTGAAAGACTAGCAAACAGGAGTGGCCCCAAAGCTCAGGGCAGAATCCACACAGGGCAAACCCAGAGAAGAAAGGTGCAATCATGCTCAAACTCCCTGCATGACCCCCGAGCCACAGGAAGAAAACAAAGCTGCAAACACCCCTCTCCCACAGACCTCTGCCCACCCAGTATCAGCAGTGAACACCAAATATAGCTGGGAGGGTCCAGAGAGGCTGCAAAAAAAACTCTGAGAAACCAGAGAATTAAAGAGATGGGGACAGATGACTCATCAGAAACAGAGCTCAAAGCAACGATTATAAAAATGCTTAAGGAAGTGAATGATAATTTCAACAGAGACAGCAAGCATTAAAGACTTACAAACCATTATAAAGGACCAGAGAGAGATAATGACTACATTAACTGAAATGAAGAACGGAATAAAAGTCACCACTAGACAAAATAGAAGCACAAGGCAGTGATGAGCTGGAAAAGCCAGCAGTAAACACCCATTTAAAACAGAGAGATATGAGAATCTAGAAAAATGAGGATGGTTTGAGATTTCTCTGGAGCAATTTTAAGTGGAAGACTATCAGAATAATAGGTGTACCTGAAAGGACAGAGGAAAAGCAAGGGATCAAGAAATTACTTACAGAAATAATGACTGAAATTTTTCCTAACCTGGCGAAAGAGATAGATATACAAGTTCCAGATGCATAGAGCATCCCAAACAAGATGATCCCAAATAAGAACATACCGAGACATATCATAATTAAAATGGCAAAAGTTAAAAAAAAGAGAAAAATCTAAAAACAGCAAGAGAAATGCAAGTAGTAACTTATAAAGGGACACCCATTCAATTCTCAACTGATTTCTCACCAGAAACTTTACAGGCCAGAAGGGACTGGCAGAAAATACTCAAAGTGAGGAAAACCAAGGATCTACAACCAAGAATAATGTATCCAGCAAGGCTAGCATTCAAAATTGAAGGACAGAAAAGGAAATGTTAAAGAAATACATCACCACCAAACCAGTACTACAAAGAATGTTGAAGGTACTTCTTTAAGATGGGAAGAGGGATGGGAGAGGGGTAAAATAAAGGAAAAGAATGGAGAAAGTTAGTTTGATTGCTAACATAAAATTAAAAGCAACAAAGAAACGAAACTCATGGACACAGTCAATAATTTAGTAGTTACCTAAGAGTAAGTGGGGAGGTGGGTGGGGGAGAAGGGACAGGGACACAAATATATGGTGATGCAAAGAGAACTGACTCTGGGTGATGAACACATAATACAACATATAGAAGATGTAATGAAGAATTGTACACCTGGGACCTATGTAATTTTTACTAAACAATGTCACCCCAATAAATTAAAAAAAAAAAAGACTAGGGATGAAAGTTCTACTACTAGAGGGTATCAATATTATTATTAAATAAAAGTACATAAATTCTCATTTAGCTTGATCAGAAACTCAAAATCATGAGATAGTATATATAGCAGATGATCATAGGCATTTCAAATATTATTGTAATCCTTTTTTGCATGAGGGGGGATAAGGGAGGAAGGAGAAAGCCACCTTAGAGACTGTTCTTAGAAATGTCTAAAGGTTCCTTTGAAATATCTACTATCACTACATAAACAATATGATCCTTGTGTCAATATACGAATATTGCTTACAATAAATAAGAGGTAAGTAGCATGTCATAATAAAAGAGCAAAGATAGTGACAACTAGGTTTATATTACAGTTCTATCATTTATTTTCTGTGTGACTTTGGGCAAGTTATTAACCACACTAAGCCTTGGTTACCTCATTTATTATATGGTAGTAATATCTATCTACCTTGTAGAGTTGTGAGTGCTAGCAAGAATATATAAAACACACCTAGAAACATACTTGTCCAGCATAGTGTAGGCATACAATATGATTGTTATGCTGATGATTAATTAATCCATTCAAAAGTTAAATTACTGAGAGACAGGGATACAAAATTGAATAAGACAAAAATGGTCCCTGTCCTTAAGGAATTCTATAATGAAAGAAACAGAAAAATAAAAAACTAATTTTTGTGACAACATGGATAGACCAAGAGGGTATTATGCTAAGTGAAATAAGTCAGATAAAGACAAATACTATATGTAATCTCACTTATATGTGAAATCCAAAGAACAAAATAAACAAACAATACAGAGAACAAACTGATAGTTGCCAGATGGGAGGGGGGTTGGGAGGGCCAGGTAAAAATGGTGAAAGGATTAAGAAGTACAAATTAGTAGTTACAGCACATGGTAATCACTATGTATAGTGCCAAGTGGGTACTAGACTAATTGGGGGATCACTTTGTAAATTATGTAAGTGTCTAACTACTTGCTGTACACTTGAAACTAATATAAAATAATACTGAATGTCAACTGTAATTGAAAAAAAGATACTGTTTATTGAATGGATGGATAGATGAATGGATGCATAAAACAGTTCATATAAAATGACTCAGAAGAGAATATCTAATGATGTGGTCAGGTCAGCTCTTTTAAAAAACAAAAACAAGTTAAGTTCTATTTATTCAAATTAGCTCACTTTTTAGGGAAGTGAACAAAGCAAAAAATACAGGAATAAAATTACTCTTGTCCTAGGAAGGCTAAAAACATAGATGCGAGGGTAAACAAGAACTAAATGCACATTACCAACAGCATTGCAGTTATTCTACAACCTAAAATGTGCCCACGGTTTACATGTAAACTGGTTATAATCTGTGGTGGTCTGTAACATAAACCTATAAGCTCTGTTATGGATGGAGCCAATTAGCTTAAATTATATACATTCACTAAGGGGTTACTAGAATCACTGAGTTCTGGATGTATTAATTGGAGCTACTAACATAAATAAAAGTCGTAATTCCTGTCCCCAAAAGGGCATGCAGTGAGGAGGTGTTACTGAGATAGTTCATGAGCATTATTTCTTTACTCCAAAGGGATCAGGTGAATACCTCAGGCCCATTTCAAGATGCCTCTAATTTCATTTCCAAATAAGCTTTTCTTTCTGAAGGTCTTGCAGCACTTTCCATAGTACATATCCGGACTGCGGAAGTATTCTGTTTTGCCTGTACAGTTCAAAAACATTTTTAATTCGTTGTAAAAAATAATGGGATTTTACATTAAAATCCAGATTTCTGGCTTCTCTTAATGAATCACAAGGCCTGGCAACATGAAGTATATATTCTCACAAGGAGAACTTGGAACTACCTCTTAAAACGTCCTTTTCCAGTTACTGCAAGTACCATTCAGCAAATTTCGCTGATTCCATTACAATGAGATCTGTAGGCACCTGAGTTTTCAATCTCTGATACTAAGGATTGCAAGATTGAGGTCTTTTTATGAAGTGGGAGCAGGGGAGAGCAAAAGATGAGTCTTACCCAAAGAAACTTTGCTAGAGCTTCAAGACTAGACTAGTGGTCTTAACTTTCTTAACCATAAATACCAAAACTTTTTCGACCCCTCTCCAAAGGCAAATTTAGTGAGAAAGAAACTGCATATGATAGTCAAAGGTTGGTAGATACCTGATCTTCCGGAGGGTGAAATAAAGATGCAGTATCAAAACACTTCCTATTAAAAAAAGGTGTTGACTTTCATAGAACTTAATCTAACTTTTAAAGAGTTTACTTAGTCTATTTCCTTATGCTATATAGAAACTATATTCATACAGAAACTATCTAGGGGGTTCCCTGGTGGTGTAGTGGATAGACTTTGGTGCTCTCAATGCCGCGGCCTGGGTTCGATTCCCGGCCTGGGTTCAATTCCCAGCCAGGGAATTACCCAAAATAATAACAACAACAAAAACCACTACATCTATATAGGTCCAGAGAAATATGTACTCTTTACACCATGCTGCTTTTTCATTTTACTTTTTAAATATTTTTATCCAATAAAGGCTACTTTAAGAAAACAAAAAACCCACTTCCTACCTAAAAGAATTGAAAGCTGGTACTCAAATACATATACATGCATGCATGTTCAAAGCATATGACTAGCAGCACTATTCACAATAATCAAAAGGTGGAAACAACCCAAATGTCGATCATAAAATGAATGGATAAGCAAATTGTGGTATCCATACCAACAGTATTCACTCATAAAAAGGAACAAAGTAGGAACAGGAGCTACAGGTGGATAAATCTTGTAAATCCTTCTGCTAAATCAAAGAAATCAGATACAAAAGGTCACATATGATTCCACTTCTATAAAATATCTAGAATAAGTAAAGCCACAAAGACAGATTGGTGGTTTCCAGGGGCTGAGGAGAGAGGGAGATGGGGAGCAACTGTTTAATGGGTATAAGGTTTCCTTTTGAGATGATGAAAATGTTCCTGAACTTGGAAGACAGAGATGGTGGTTGCATATGATACTGTGAATTATTCACTTAAATTCACTTATTATGTGAATTTCACCTCAATAAAGAAAATTTTAAAAACAATTTCCTATTTGCCCAACAGTTGGAATATGCTACCTAATTCAAAGCTACTGCTCTTCCAGCAGGGAAAAAACCCTTTTAGCCAGCCACCTACTAGGTACCAAATGCAGTGCTAAATATTTTACATATAAATTATCTCAGCAAACCTCACAAAACAATCAGAAGAGATAAATTTGTCATGGGTGGGAAAAGGTAGGTGGTTCTGGTATCAAATTGAGTACTATTTGAATCCCAACTCCACCACTTGCTACTATGTACCCCTGGACATCTTTCTTTAACTCCGTTTTCCTGTGTAAAAGAGGAGTTCTGATGTCATCTACATTTCATAGTGCTGTTCTGAGGATTAAACGTGATAATTCAAGAACCCAATGACCCAGGCTTTTAGAAAGAATTAAACAAATTTTAGCTAATAATATTAATTATAAAAGTATCAACATAATATAGCTAGTATCATTAATTAATTAATATTAATGTCATTAGAATTTTGTAACTGGTAGGTCTCTCCATCACCAAAAGTTGCTTATATATGATAGCACTGACAAATAACTTGCTCAAATCTTTAAAAGTTTTTTTATTTAGAATACATATGAAGGAAATGATAATCCTAGAATTGCACAAAGCACCGAATCACATCTTAGAAAGAAATATGTTCCAAGTTCTGCAATGCATGATATCTGAAAAACCTGAGGAGGGCTTAGAGGGCTGCAATCAATATAAACAATGAAAATTAAAATCTGTGAGGAAAAATTAAAAGATGGTATTCATAAAGTAAAGTATCCAAGTTAGTTAAAATGTTCTAATACATGTTGATTTCCTAATAGTCATTCTTTATGGCTGATTTTGTTCCAAATAGACCTCATATGTGCAGCTGAAGCAATCACCCTACTAGTCATTTTTTAAAAATAAAACTGGGATCATATTTTTATATCTTCCTTTTTTTAATTTTAACATTCATAATGGACATTTTCTTCTTTCATTAAATATTTGTTGATACATGATTTACAATAGTATAGATTTCAATTATTAAACACAAGATGATAACCAAGATTTCTCTAGCTTCCCTTAACCTAGAAAAGGAAAATAACAAACATTAAACTATACCCTGAAGGATTTTCATTAGCTAAATAAAACATTTTTAATAATTCTTATTTCATCTTAGTTATGAAATTTTCCCAATGAAAAAAGGCTTTATGCTTTAAATGCCTTTCATTTAACTAACTGGAAAGCTGAAGCTTAGTGTCAGTCCTACAACTAAAATAAGTAGTAGAGCCAAGAATTTGAATCCAGATCCATTTGACTCCAAAGCCTAAGTACTTGACCACAACACTATATATGATAGGATAGGTTGGATATGGTCTTCTCTAATTATATCAAGTAGTCTTATTTAGTTACTCCATTCTCAAGATAAAAATAAAGGATGCAAATCTGAAGGATTCACCTTGAAATTTAATAGCAGAAGAAATTTAGAAATAAGTGCTTAAAACAGTATTTATCATAGAGAAAATGCTACATTAAGTACTAGCTATTACTGTTTACAGGAAATAACCGTAATAGTACAGGAAAAAAAACTATATACTGTGTTTATTACTGTGATGTTTATACAGTTAAAAAATAAAATAATATTCCATCATCAAAGAACTGCCTGATTTATTTTCTTATTTAAACAATAGAATACTTTGCGGCTATTACAAATAATTGTAATAGATCTATCTATAATGATAATATCAGTAGCAGATAAGAAAATAGGATGTACTGTATAATCAATCTCATTCATGCAAAACTATACATTTGTACACACAAATGTATATATACAGATGTATATACATACACAGAAATTTCTGAAAGAATAATCAACATATACAGATATAGTAGGCTTTCATGTCATTTGTCCTTGTTTTGTACTTTCAAATATTTTTAAGATTTAAGTACAAGAGCTGTCCGGAAAGTATCCAGTCACGCAATATGAAAATTAGAAGCATTTATGGCTGGATTTTTCCCAGAGAGCCCTCATTTATACATATATATTTAATTCTAATAAATTAAACATAAGGCAGCATTAGCAGAGAAAAGAAGTACAAAATGAAAAAGAAAAAGACCAATGGAGGATTAACTTCAAGGAAAAAATAAGGTTGTGTCTTGAATAATTCCTTTACCCAGCCCTGTTTTTCTATCGCATTCACCCTGCTAATAATCATGCCCAATTCTCAATGACCCTAACGACTCATCTTTGACATGTCTAAACCATAGCTTCTAAGTTTTGATGGAGAAAAACACAGATTAGTACCAAAACAAATTCACGATCTTCCTTAGGGGGGCTTTTCTTTTTTTTTTTTTTTTTAAGTATTCTTCCTTAGCCCCATCCTCCCCTCCACCCATTCCTTACAATGATTTTCTTAAAGTCACTACCTTATATCTATGATTCTTGGCAAATAACTGTTTACTTCTCCAGAGAGAAAACAGGCCATAGGACATGAATTTTCCATAGTTTCTTTCCCAAATTATCCTTACCTCTGTCCCTTTAGGGTCAAAAGAAGAAACAACTCTGTGTACTAGATCCCCTTTTCTTTCCTGTCCTTATCCTCAACTCCCTTACTCCCCAAGATTCCTATTCCTATTGCATCTTGCTAACTTGCACCCTCTGTTCCCTTCATAGGCACACTCAGTGCATCGTAAGTTGTTTTTTTCTAGCTGCCTCCACTTTCTCTACTCACATTTATTACTCAACCAACTACTGCTTGGCTTCTGTTCTCACTACTCCATTAAAATTTCTGTTACCAATAAACTCCTAATTGACACATTTGCAACTTATGACATTAGTGACTACTGCTTTCTGGAAACTACTCTCTCTACTATCTTCTATAACTTTTCTTCCCTCACTGACTCCTCTTCAGTCTACTCCTTTTTGCATGCCCCTTAAATAGTTTGAGTTCTCCCCTCCCCCCATCCCAAGGAAATGAATCCTTAACCTACTTTTTCATTCTTCTCTCCTGATTTCATTGATTAATTTCAACTCCAACCTCAACTCCAATGATATCCGTAAGTTGATCAATGTTTCCCTCTAGTTCCAGATTTATAGATAATAAATATCTATTCAGTATCTCCATTTGGATGCTTATATAGACATTTTTATCCTTAACATGTCCAAAAGCAATCTTTTGACTTACTTCCCCCTCATCTACTAACCTACTTGAGTCTTTGCCATCTTCTTAAACTAGAACTCCATTCTTTCAGTGGCTGAGTTAAAAATTTTGGTATCATCTTTCACTCATCTTTTTCTCTCATACTCCATATTCAACCTATAAGCAAATCATGCCTGTTCTTCCTACAAAATATATCCACAATTCCACCACTTCTTCTTACTTCCACTACTACCATCCTGGCCTAATTGTTTCATCTGGACTAATTCAATTGCCTCTTAACTGATTTACTACTTTATCCTTACCCTTTGTTACCTATACTGTAGCCTGAATAATCCATTTAAAACCTAATTAAGATGACATCACTCCTGAGCTCCCATATCAGAGTAAAATCCAAAGTTCTAACATGATCTAAGTACCCTAACACCTCACTTTATCTTTTAACAACTCTCCTCCTTACCCACTTGGCTCCAGCCACACTGACTTCCTTATTGTTTCTTGAACTATACTCACACAGTTCCTCCATATGGAAAAAATTCTTTCCTAGATACCCCGTAGCTTACTCCCTCCATTCCTTCAGGGCTCTGTACAAATGAGGCACCATTTCTTTGAGGCACTCTGACCAAACTATATAAAATAGCAGCCTCTATCACTTTCTTACCCTTTCCTAACCCTGTGGTTTTTTCACTCCAGTACATTCACAAAGTTTTGCAGTCATCACCATTACCTAATTCCAGAACATTTTCATAAGTACCCTCCCCAGAAAACCCACACTCACTAACAGTCATTCCCCACTCCCTCATCCCCTGAGTCCCTGGCAACCACTAATTTACTTTCTGTCTCTATGGGTCATTCTTACCCTCTGACATTTGCTAATTATTTGTTTATTGTTTGTTTCCAATGACCAGAATATAAACTGGTGAAGGCAAAGACTTTGTTTTTTTGCATCCTCAACATCTAGATTAGTGCCTGGTATACAGTAGATACTCACTATCCCACAAGCATCCTCATTTCAACATATCTAAAACTGAACTCATTATCTTCTGCTGTGTTATTTTTAACATGAAACAATTATTTTAAAGTAGCACTTACCAAACAGTTAAAATTATGTGTCTGCCCTATTAACAATGGTGAGCCTCTTTATCCCTTAGGCACTGGGTACTACATTGAATAAATGTCCACCTTTCCAAATATCTTAACATTCTATGGATTACTTACTTAAATCTGTGCTTAAATAACTACCATTATCCATCCTTCCATCCCTACTTTCTCCCTGGCTATTCCCTAACACTTTCCTTCTCTAGACAACAGAGGTTAAGATCTAGCAAGGGTAAGCATCGTTTATTTATCCTTTAATAACTTTTAGGTCCAAGACCTATTAATATTTTAGAATACCTTGGAAGAAGATTCACCAAGACATATCAGAGTAGTTCCCCATAGGCCATCAATGGTAGCAAAAGAATCTGATAGCCAAAGCAGATCTCCAGGTTTCACTATGGTAGTCAGTTATCTGCTTTCAACTATTAGGTTTATGTGCCCTTTACTGTACAAAACAACAACAACAACAAAAACCACATAAGACAAGTAAGAACTGTATAAAATATCATTGATTGACTATATTTCTATCATATTTATTCAGCTTTTTGTAATACTTGAGGTCCTCTTCTCTCCATCCCTACTGCTACTAATCCAGCAGCTGATTACCACATCTTTCACAGCTGTATCTTTTACCTCCCTTCCCTTCTCCCTCCCCAATTTCTCACTCTATGATCCAGCCACACTGAATTCCTTTCAATTCTCCCACATACTAAACTCTTGCTCACCTCCAAATCTTCCAACATAATATTCTCCCCTCTGCCTCAAACATTATTCCTTCAATACAGCCTCTTCACCATTACCTGACCAATTTTTTATTTCAGGAATGAGTTTGAATGTCACCTTCTTTCAAAAGTCCTCTCTGGCACATTGCCACCTTTCCATGTCTCAATATGTAAATTTCTCTTTTCAGAGAGCTCAGAATACTATTTTTAATTGATTATTTACTAGTCTATCCCCCCAACTAGATGGTAAGCTCAGTCAGGGTAGGAATTATGTTTTTGTCCTTTACCGTTTTTATCTGCAGTCAATAAATAAAAGATCTTGGCCAAGGTTACAGAAAAAAAGAAATGATCAAAAGTCAGAATATGTACCTTTTTTTTAAAGCTAGCTCTTCTCTTAATTAACTGTCAACTTAGGCAAGTCTCTCTTAATCATTTGGGGTTTTGGTTTTATTATCTATAAGACGGGGATGATAACTATACCTCCCAGGTGTCGAAAAGGTTAAATGAAATCATGTCTAGCAAAGTAATTTACAATTATGTGCAAGTATAACACTAGTGAAAGCTATGTACTTATCCACTCTTGCTACTGATCATAACATGTTAAGTCAGTCTATTAAAGTTATTAATGTTCATTTTCTCAAAATGAAATCAAATTTAGAAGACACACTACAAGCAGAATCGCTTTAATTCCATCTCTTAGCAGTTTCAACTAATAAGTAGTAGATTTTCCTGAACCTATGAAAATAGTTGCTAACAGGTTAATAAACAACTAGGAAAACTGGGATAAATTCAGGCCATTAATAGCTACAGCTGAAAATGGCATCTGGGGAAAAAAAAAGTTCTAACATGAAAACAGTTTAAAATACAAATTTTTATATTTAAAAAATTCTGGTAAGGGGAGTTCCCTGGTGGTGTAGTGGCTTAAGGCTTCGGCGCTGTCAACGCTGCGGCCTGGGTTCGATTCCCAGCCAGGGAACTACCCACATACAAAAAAACAAAACAAAACAAAACAAAACAAAACAAAACAATCTGTTAAGTTCATATTCTTATATTGTACAAAAATGGCATAGTTTCTTATAATAATAAACTCAAAAATTCAACTTACCATTTTCCTGCTTTAATTTGTTCCCTTTTCCTCACCCTATTCTATACACCCACCAGTTTTAGAACTGTGCCCTTTTTATCCGTATTTACAAAATTACTTTGTTAAAAATGTAACTGTGCTACAATACTTGAGGTGAGTTAGTTATTTTAATGGCAAATGCCATTCCAGTTTCCTTGTTAGATGTTTGAGTTTACCATCTTCCGGAAAAATAAATATAGGAATTAAGTAAAATCACATTTTTTACTTAACCAGTTAAAATAAAATTCTAAGATTCTGTTTAATTCATTTATTCATATTTAGTAAGACTATGTTCATATCTGTACTATTTAAAATACTATGGATTTAATGTTTATTTGGGGATGAGTGGGGAGGGGAGGAAAGAAGGGGGAGGGACTGGGAGAGGAGGGAGGGGGAGCTAAATATATGGTGATGGAAAGAGAAGTTACATTAGGTGGTGAACTTATTACACAAGTTGACAATGCACTGTAGAACTGTATGCCTAAAACCTATGTAATCCTTGCTAACTAACCCATGTCACCCCAATTAGTCTAACAATAAAAATTAATGAATTAATTAATAATAAAATACTCTGGAAACCTATAACTATTTTTTTCATTTTTGGCACTACAATAAGCAACAAAATATGTAGTTAAACCTGGCACTTTCACAATTCTTCAAAAAAAATAAAATAAAATTGCCATTAATTTTGAATTCTAAAAAGGATTACATTCCTGTATCACCCAGGCAGAAAAATGGATGTGAATTCATCCTTATATTCATGCCTCTCTATCTAGTTTCAAACTCCCAAGTATAAATGCTACTATATTCCAAAAGTAAATTATTCCACTTAAAAATTTCAGAGACTAACCTGAATGAACATTTTAAAGAAATCGACAACTTAATAGTATACTTAGATCGGCACACTTACTTCAGCTTTAGGGTATACACTAATTCATCACATATTACACTGAAATTATGACACACAGTACTACTGAGGACATGATTACTATTTTACCACAAGTAACCTCAGTCTGTCTCTGAAATAGCAACTACTGTACCTAACACTGAGGCTAATAAAGAGGTAATCTATCACATTTATGAAATTATTGACAACTAAAAGAAAATTCACTTCTATCAATGATGTATAACTTAAAAAGGAAAGAAACACAGAATTTCAAGAATTCCAAATAATTAAACTTTAATATCTCAATAGCTAAAGAATTTCAGATTTTATAACATATTAAAGACATTATTTGCTTTAAAGGATATAATATCTATAATCCTTATTTATATAATGAACAAAATATCAATATATTGTCATTAATAAACCTTTTTTATCTTTTTTAACTACAATGCATTTTTAAGGAGGATGAATTGAGGAGAGTAGTAAAAAGATAATAAATTCACTAATTTCATAAGTATTAATGCCTTTTAAAATTTTCAGCTATTAACATTATGAGGAAACAAAAGAACTCCAATTTAATCTTAATCCTGTAAAGCACATAGAAACTACTCAAGATCTGTGGGACTTTGGAGTTTAAAATGATTACAAGCTTATATGTACTACAGTAATTTTTGATAGAAAAATATCAGTGACAACTAAGTACCACATATAATCCATTAAAAAATTATTTCCAGGGGAGTTCCCTGATGGTGTAGTGGCTTAAGGCTTCGGCACTGGCACTGTCAGCGCTGCGGCCTGGGTTCGATTCCCAGTCAGGGAGCTATCCACATACCAAAAAGCAAAAAAAAAAAATTATTTCCATTTTTAGGGAACTTTAAATCAATTAAGAGGAAAATGATCACTCCAATATAAAACTTAGCAAAGGATAGGAACAGACAATTCAAAAAGATAAAAATGGCCAATATATACATAATAAAATCCAACAGTAATGGCTAATTAAAAGAATAGCATACAATACAAAATTGTAATCATTTTTTAAATGTCTTTTTTTTTTTTAAATGTGGATAGTTCCCTAGCTGGGAATCGAACCCAGGCCGCAGCGTTGACAGCGCTGAAGCCTAGCCACTATACCACCAGGGAACTTCCGTAATCATTTTGATGCTGGCAAAAGTTCAGAGAAATTGGTATTGCTAATGGATATAATATGGTAAAACCTTTTTGGAGACAACAAGGCAATAGGTATTAAAATCCTTTAAAATGTGTATATGCTTTTTCCCAGTAATTATACTTCCATAAATTTAAGTTAAGAAAAAAAACATACTTAAGTATGCAAAGATATACATATATAAAAATGTTCTCTACATCCTTATATCCATGCCTCTCTATCTAGTTTCAAACTCTACATCCTAAATGCCATTAATAGAAGTGACGGCAATAATAGCACATCCATATTATGAAATGCGATGTAGGCATTAAAAATAGACATAAATCTATTTGGACCACAGAAAACAGAACATATTGTTGGATGAAGAAAGTAGGCTATACACAGTTTAAAATCATACAAAAATACTCCTAGTTATGTAAAATATATATCTATAGAAATACAATAATGGTTATCTATGAGATAGGCTTTTTATGTGACTTTTATTCTTTATATATTTATATTATTTAAAGTTTTTATAATAAAAAATAAAGCTAAGTTATGCTCCATTTATTAACCCAGAATGGTGTCCAAAACATACTAAGAAAAGAAAGTAGGTCACAAAATTCACAGTATGATCTTGTTTTGGAAAACATAACTAAATATGAAATGTCCATACATACACACAAAAGACAGAAAGTACAGAATGACATGCCATATGTCAAAATGTGAAAAGTGGCTATCGCTGTATGATAGGATTACATATTATTTTCCTTTTCTACTTTGTATGTTTTATACTTTTCACAACGGCCAAACTTTTTGTAATAAGCATATAAAAATATAATTTTATTGAAAAAATTAAGCTTTCAATTTTGAATATTTTATATTAAAAATCTTGAACACCCAAAAAGAACTTGTCTTAAAAAATTTACTTTCTGGGAGTTCCCTGGTGATGTAGTGGCTAGGCTTCGGTGTTTTCAATGCTGCGGCCTGGGTTCGATTCCCAGCCAGGAAACTACCCACATAAAAAAAAAAAAAAAAAATTTACTTTCTTTCCTTCAAATACACACGGGCTGTCCGAAAAAATCCAGCCATTGTCAACATAATGAAAACAATTTTGCGGTTGGATACTTTTCAGACAGCCCTCATATATTCAACTTTTTCTCAATATATCTAGAGCAAAGTGGAAATTCACATTCAAATAATGTTTAAAAGCACTAGCATAATGAAAAACATTATTTCATATAAACTTCATAATAACCCTGTTAGATAAAGAGGAAAGGAGGATAAAAGGATAAAAAAGATATACAACTAGCAAAACGTAAAACTAATATTTAAATGTTTCCGGACTACAAATCCTGTATGTTTTCCTACCACACAGGAACCTCTAGGTTAACTGAATTGCTAATACGATACAATAGGTAGTAATTTTTCCATGGCGGCTAGCCTTGAATCAACTATCTAAATTCTAAAGCTTTTCCCTTTCATCTTATTCACCCAGAATAAGAAAATTGAGCCTCTATAACTAAACATCCTGCATAGTACAATCATTAGGAAAGAAGAGATGCTGGCAGCATTAGTAGCTCTTGTACTAGCACAAATTCTTGTTTTTAAACCCAAAGAAATTTTGGCACTGTTATTATTCCTACATCAGATAAATCAAAGAAAATGGCCACTAACACAGAAATGCCAAAAAGACTAATACTGATGTTTATTCTGATTTATTTAAAATGTGATGTTTTCCACTTTTTCTTTGGTACTAATTATCTTAGAATAAAAGGTTTTCAACCTTTTAAAAAATATATCAAAAAACTCTATTATAATAATAGCAACTTACAAAGCTTACGTTAGGCACCACTCTAAGCACTTTACTTACATTAACTCATTTAATTCTCACAACCCTATGATGTAGTAAGTTCTATATAAATAGCACTTTACAGATGAGGAATCTGAAACACAGGGAAGTCAATTAACTTCTCCAAGCTGCCACACAATTAGTGAAGAATATAACCAGAACATGAACCCAGGCAGTTTTACTCCACTTGAAGTGGGATAGTAAATGTTCCTATATAGTTGGGCATTAGACCTTGTAATTATTAATAGATATGCTGTAAAACAGAGAATAAGTCTCACAACATAACTTAGTGACCCTATTTCTACAGAGAAACTGAATGAGGCCATTGAGAGCATACCTGTAAGTTGTTAGAAAACACTCACTTTGAGGCAATGAGAGACTCAATGTCTTTTTACCCTTCACCTAAAGTTAGCCATTAAAAAATATGTTTAGGAACACTGAAAAATAATTATGTGGGACAAACCTTCTTATTCTGTCAGGCTAAGGAGGGGGAAAAAAGCCAGAAAAAGATAGAACACAACTTGAAATTTATAGAACACTCAACTTAAAATATGATTTTGTCTAAACCACTTTAGAATTCTCCTTACAATATAACCTGAGCCAAAGTAACTGTGAATGACAATTTTCTAATATTTACAAATCGAAATTCAACTGAGTTTTATTTTAACCATATAAAGAAAAAATAGTACTGTTCTGTATGGTGAAATACCTATCCCTGAAAAATCCTGAACTTTGACAGTTTAATAAATATTCAAACCTAAAGTGATCAAGAAACCACTTTGTTGTATACCATAGCCCAACTGTCTAAAACAAGATTTGTCAATTTGTTGGTTCATTCCTATTATTCATATTTAGTCCTCCAAGTGCCAAAGGAGCTCTTTAGATAACTGGGGTGTCAAAAGAGTCAGGTGTGATAGAAGACAAAATATACAGTGAAGGGATCATAGAAAACAAAGGAACAAAGTATCATGAAAAATAACTTCCTACTGCTGATTTTTTAAAAAGACCTTTTTAAAAAATCTGCCACCAGCTTTTATTTTTTAAGCAATGCTCTTGTTATTTTCAGGTATACCAAACATCATAGTGATTAGACATTTATATACCTCACAAAATATATAAATGTCTTTAATAACCCCAATAAGTCTATTATCCACTTGACACTATACAGAGTTACTGCAATATTTAATTTCTGGGTTTAGAATTCAAAAGCCTTACCCTGAAGGCTCAAAGGAGTGATGTGAATTATCCCAAGGTATGCATTCTACAACCTAAAGTTTCTATTCAATCTTAGTTAAATAACAAAATTAAGGATATTGCTTTTTACTTTGTCTATTCTTAGCTGTTTTAACTGATTAAACTTTTTTTACTCTCATTTTTATCAAATTTTGTCCTTTGAATTTCTGAGTTTCAGTTTTATTCATGTTTAAGAATTTTAGCAATCCAAATAAGGAGTGCTTATCTGTCCTAGTATAGGATTACTAAAATGGTCCTTTTCTCACAGGACGAACCATCTAGTCCCTTTATGAAGAATTATGTTGACTATAATCCATGATCTCTGCAGTACGTAATTAATGGACAAGTGATGAACAAAGTCCTCTAAAAAGGGAGTAGGAAAAGAAGAGGTCCAACACACATTGAGAAGGACTCTCCAAGGTCTATGCTCTGGTCTTTGTTCCAGAACTAGAGAGTAGTAAATATTAAAATAGTTCTTAATGAAAAAAACCTTAGAACTTTTTCTCCATCAATGTGACATTTCCAAATGGATGGGGTTCTCTCTTCTGTACTATATTATAGGGTTCAACCTAAAATGATATTAAAAGAGCTTATTCCTCAGTTCACTTTTTCTGTTTCATTTTTCTCATACAATAAAGGACTGCTAAATTTCACTTCTAAATCTATTTGATTTTGGAGATTCCAAAATATAATTTGCTTCTATGCTGGTTGACAACTGATGTTTCTAAAAAGGCCTAGTAAATTGAAGAAATATTTCCTAGTATAGGTGTATAAGACAACAAAATGCATCTAAATTTAAGAGAAAATGCACTTTGGGGTTTACACACAAATAAGCAAACAAGTATGATGAGAACACATTTACTCAATAGCTATCTTTCAGCTCTAGGTTACCTTTCTATTTTTAGAATTAGCCACCATCTCCCTTCTGAAGATTGCCACAGCAAGCAGCCCATTGTAATCCCACCAAATGAGCATAGGCAACCCTGATTACAGAACTAATCTCACGTAAGTATTCTTAGGAGTAAGTTGGTTTCTATAATTAGGGGAAATATTAAGCTATAGGGCAATCGGAGTATCCACCAGAAAATTATTACTTGGTAAAAGCACTAGTTGTTTTACAGAAATTATTTTAATTACCAAAATGCCAATTTATACCTAAAATATTATTTATTCATAAAATCTATTTGCGCACAGATTAATGTGCACTTACCAGTAAACATATAAGTACTGATCAAGATTAGTTAAACTTTACTAAATTATGTTGATATTCTCTTACTCTCAAACTTAAAACTTGAGCTATGGCAATAATCTAAGAAAACATCCTTTAAATAGGAAGTATTTTAAGTAGCTGAGGACCATAATAAATCAAATTTAAAAATATAAATATTAATACTTTAATGTTCACGCAAAACAAATACTAAACTATACAACAATGCCTCTTACCCAGGACCTTTAATGAGTGCAATTATACCTACATTTAGTCTAGAAGTTATCCAGGGTACTAACTAACCTCTACTAATATCTAATTAATAATACAAATACAAAGAGAATAACTTTTTGAGATTTAGTAGGGTTTATAGTTTTTATAGCTACAGAAGTTTGTCTCACTGCACTAATGCAGCTTTTTTTCTTCCTGGTTCACTGCCACAATCCTGTGACATTTATCAGAAAAGTGCAGTCCTCTTGGTATTATTAAATAATGTAAACATTTGCTTTCCAGAAATCAACAAAATAAATTAATCATGCATATTAACAGTAAAAAACCTTTCCAATCTGAACAAGGTTAATGTATCTACTTCACGAATTTTCACAGAGTCATTTGTAGTCTAGTCCAGCTCATCAAAATTTTGTTTTTGATTATCCAAGATGTAACACACTATCTGGTGTTTAAGTCATCCCATTTACAGTTAAAGCTAAAGATTTGGGGTTCCATGTAGAAAGCAAGAGAAATTCATTCTTTATAAAAATGGAAGAAAACCATAAATGATTTTACACAACTAAAATATACTATTAAATGGGAAAATGAAAATATTCTCTTTTCCATGTGCCACCACCACACAATTATCTGTCTCATTAACTTTACAGTTAGATATATTAACTATATCTCAGACTCTTAAAATTACTTTCATGTTAACACATATTTTTGTGGTAAAATATACATAACATACAACTTACCAACGTATCCATTTTTCAAAGCGTACAATTCAATGGCATTAAGTTTATTCAGAATGTTGTGCAACCATTACCACCATCCATTTCCAGAACTTCTTCATCATCTCAAACATAAACTCTGTACCCATTAAATATTATTAGCAACTCCCCATTACCCTCTCACTATAATCCCTGGTGACCACTATTCTATTTGTCTCTACTTTAGATACTTCATGGAATCAAGGAATCATTCAATATTTGTCCTTCTGGATCTGGCTTATTTCACTTAGCATATGTTTACAAGGCCATCCATGTTGTGAGATGTTTTAGAATTTCATTACTTTTTAAGGTTGAATAACATTCCATTGTAAGTCTATACCACAGATGGTTCATGGACACCTGGCTTTTAGTACACAAAGTCTGACATTTAAGTTTGTGAACTTGCCACCATGCACTTACGTTGGCAGCACTACAACTTGGTAAGGTTTCATAACCTTGGTGTATCTCTGTCTCACAGCTGTGTTTGTGTCCACATGTGGCAGTGGCTTGCTGAGTGGTGTTCATTATTGTTGTTGCGTGTTTTTGTGTGCTCTCAAGAGAACATCAGAGCTTGAATTAGAGCAATGAACAAACATTAAATTTCTTGTTAAACTTGGCAAGAGTGGAAGTGAAATCAGGGACACATTGGTCCAAGTTTATGGGGATAATGCCACAAAGAAAATGGCAGAGTACAAATGGATTCAACATTTTTGTGAGGGGAGAGAAAGGGTCCCTGGTGAAGAGAGATCAGGGCAGCCAGTAATGTGCAAAACTGAAGAAAACAGTGCAAAAATTCATCAAATTGTGCATCAAAACCGTAAGGTGACTCTGAGAAGCATAGCAGGCCAAGTAAACATTAATAGAGAAACAGGAAAATCTTAACTGAAAATCTTGGCATGAGAAAGATTATGCAAAAATGGTCCTGAAGGAGCTCACCAATGAACAAAAGCAAAGGAGAGTCAAAGGTTACCAAGATCTTTTGGAGAGGCAAGACAATGTTTTGGGCTGTGTTATCACTGATGATGAAACATGGGTATACCAATACGACCCTCAAACAAAGCTTCAAAGTGTACAATGGAAGTCAGCCAATCCTCCAGGACCAAAATAGTTTCATCAGTCCAAATCAAGAGTCAAAATGATGTTGCTAACCTTTTTTGATATCAGAGGGATTGCTCATTATGAATTTGTACCCACTGGACAATCAATCAAGCTTACTATTTCGAAATGCTGAAAACGCTGGGTGAAAAAAGCATAAATGACCTGAACGTTGTGCCAATAACTCATGACTCTTGCATCACAACAATGCACCAGCTCACATGGCACCGTCTGTCAGGGCGTTTTTAGCCAGTAACAAATAACTGTATTGTAATACCCTCCCTATCACCTGATCTGGCCCCCAAGACTTTCTTCTTTACCCAAAGATAAAGGAAATATTGAAAGGAAGGCATTTTAATGACATTCAGGACATCAAGGGTAATATGGTGACAGCTCTGATAGCCATTCCAGGAAGAGTTCCAAAATTGCATTGAAGGGTGGACTAGGTGCTGGCATTGGTGCATAGCTTCCCAAGTGGAGTACTTTGAAGGCGACCATACTGATATTCAGCAAGAGGTATGTAGCAATTTTTCTAAGATGAGTCCGTGAACTTAATTGTCAGACCTCATACTCAGTTATACAACCATCACAACAATAAATTTTAGAACATTTTAATCATCCCCACACACACAAAAACCTCAAACTCTTTAACTGTCATCCCTTTAACCCTCCCAACCCCCATCCTACCCCTAAAAATCACTAATCTACTTTCTGCCTCTACAGATTTGCCTATTCTGTACATTTTATATAAATGGAATCATACAATATGGTCTTTTGTGATTGCTTCCTTCATTTAGCATGTTTTTAAGGTTCATCCATGTTGTAACATATTATCAGTAATTCATTCCTTTTTATGGCTTACTATTATTCTATTAAATAAACATAGCACATAATGAAATAAGTCAGAGAGAGAAAGGCAAATATTGTATGATCTCACTTACATGTGTAATCTAAATAAAACAAAAAGCTGAACTCACTGATAGAACAGACTGGTGGTTGCCAGAAGCAGGGGGTCTAGGGTCGGGGAAGAGAAGGTGGGAAAAATGGGTTAAGGTGGTCAATGAATGGTACAAACTTCAGGTTATAAGATAAATAAATTCTGGAGCTGTAATATACAGCATGGTAACTACAGTTATCAATACTGTACTGGATATTTGAAAACTGCTAAGAGAGTAAATGTTAAAAATTCTCATCACAAGAAAAAATACTGTAACCATGTATGGTGATGGATGTTAACTAAAGTTATAGTGGTAATCACGCCCAATATATACATATATCAAATTATCATGTGATACATCTAAAAATTAATACAATGCTATATGTCAATTATATCTCAAAAATGTTTTAGGAGTTCCCTGGTGGTGTAGTGGCTTAAGGCTTTAGTGCTGGCGCTGTCAACGCTGCGGCCTGGGTTCGATTCCCACCAGGGAAATACCCACATACCAAACAAAAAAAGTTTTAATTAAAAAAAGAATGTCAATCATAGAAGTAAACTGACCAAAAAGAAACCCCAAACAAAAAACAACTCTTCTGAACTTAAAATTTTCATAATTCAAAGCTAATTCCTAGCAGAAAACAAAAAATGTTTAAAAAGTATTCTTAACTCTTAACACAATTATTCTAATGAAATCAATTATACAAGTATGGCAGTCCCAAATCAGTGGTTTAGATGCCATACTGCTCAAAGGACCCTGCAGAAATTAAAAGCTAAAAAATTCCTATTCAGTGTTTCTGCACATGAAATAAAAAATTAAAAATCTACCTATAAATAACATTATTATACTAAGTTCTACTTCCCACTGACTTTTATTTTTAAAGTGAAGTTTGTTCCTGGAATATGACAGCTAAAAATTTTAAGATTAATTTAGTAGTTGTTATGGGGATGGGTTTGACAGGCGTGATCCTCACACGTAGCACACACATACCACACTTCACTCTACTAAAGTCCTAGGGAAAGCATGCCAAGTAAGAGTTTAAAAAGTGAGTTATATAGAGATGATGTTACAATCTTGAGCAAAAATGTCTATTTCCAATTCCACAATCACTTCATATTATTAACTGGTTATTCTGTTCTATGGGACACAAACTTCTGAAAACTTTTTTTATTAAGACTCACCTCCCAAAAAATAATTCCTCCAAACATAAAGAAAAAAGTCCTGTTAGGAAAGGGTGTATTTTCTGATAAAGGCACCAGGCATCTTCTATGCCATACAACTAAGGTCAAATCTCTAGCTTTCTCAATTATCCATATCGGTCCTATTACATATTAATTTAACTAATCATTCTATATGCTTTCCCCCCCAGTGTTTAACATGTAAAAGTTCTCTTAGGAGGACTTTTACTTACTCTATTAGTCATGCATTTTACCCTAAGCTATCCCTTTCAAGCTTCAGCAGGACTTTCTTATTCAAATATTAGTGAGCAAATCCACTCCATTTTTATCTTAATTATCTAAATCCTGTCTTTAAAGACTAAGTAACTTCAGTTCTTTAAAGGCCTAGGTTTCCATTGGTAATCATTTTAATGCAATTATTATTTCAATTGAAGCTTTCTACAGGATTGTATATAACTACAGCACAATTCTGTCAAACCTCCAAAACCACTCCTTCCTTCTTTTCTACTTGTGGTATTCATTCATTTATTCATTCAATAAACATCAAGCTCCTTTCAGATATAAAGCACTTATGCCAGATGTTATAATGCAAGGTGCAGTTGCTGCCCTTGAAAAAATTACCATCTAGTATAACTTTTGAAACAAAACTGGACTTCACTAAATGTTTTTATGATTTACTGAAGCTTTAGTTCTGTGGCTTATTCTAATATATTACAGTCAATTATCTTATCATGGTTTGGGTTTCTTTTCATGAACACATGCATAATCTAGGACAGTGGTTCTCAATCTTCCTAATGCTGCGACCCTTTAATATAGTTCCTCATGTTGTGGTGGCCCCCATAAAATTATTTTCGTTGCTACTTAACTGTAATTTTGCTACTGTTATGAATCGTAATGTAAATATCTGATACGTGTTTTCTGATGGTCTTGGGCAACCCTGTGAAAGGGTCGTTCAACCCCCAAGGGGGTCGCGACCCACAGGTTGAGAACCACTGATCTAGCACTTCAATATTAAAGTTCTCCTAAGTTTTAAGAGATCTTTCTTCAATTTTTCCATAATTTTATTAACACTTCGACATACTGATTCAATGCAATCACTATTAAAATCATAGCTCTTGCAGAAATTCTGAAGCTGATCCTAAATTCAAACAGAAATTCAAGGGACCCTGAATAGCCAAAACAATCTCGTAAAAGAAGATAGTTAGGGGAGTTCCCTGGTGGTGTAGTGGCTAGGCTTCCGCATTGTCAATGCTGCGGCCTGAGTTCGATTCCCAGCCAGGGAACTACCCACATTAAAAAAAAGAAAAGAAGACAGTTAGAAAACTCATCTTTCCTCAAAACATATTTCAAAGCTCCCATAATCAAGACAGTGCTGCCATAAGGATGGACTTATAGATGAATGGAAAAGAATTGAGAGTCCAGAAATAAACCCATACATCCATGGCCAACTGATTTTCAACAAGGGTGCCAAGACTATTCAAGGAGAAACAAAAATGTTTTCAACAAATTGTTAGGGCAACTGGATATACATATGCAAAAGAATAAAGTTCGATTCCTACCTCACACCAGGTACAAAAATTAATTCAAAATGGATTAAAGACCCAAATGTAAGAGCCAAAACTCTTAGAAGAAAATACACAGAGTAGACTACCAGATAACCAGCACCCATGGGGATTGGTAGATACTAGATAAATTAATTTAAGTAGACTCTCTGTTAACCAGAACTCAAGCAACTGGTTGCCTGACATTTTGCTGTTTGCCTGAGTTCCGGTTAATCTCAAAGAGTCCACTGTACATGTAAATCGTCATGATCTTGGATTAGGCAATGGTTTCTTAAATATGACAGAAAGCATCAACAACAACAAAATAGATAATGTGAACTTTAACAAAATTAAAAATGTGCATCAAAAGACACTACTAAGAAAGTAAAAAGACAATCCACAGAATGGGAGAAAATTTCTGCAAATCGCATATATTTGATAAGGGACTTGTATACAGAATATATAAAGAATTCATACAACTCAACAATGAAAAAGACAAATGATGCAATTTAAAAATGAGCAAAAGCCTTAAATACACATTTGGCTACATTATAGAGTATAGGAATATATGAGAATAAAAATGTGTTATTATTACCTTTATGTCCTTTAAAATAATAGCTTTCCCTTTGAGAACGTTATGATACTTGAACAAAATTAAAGAGAAAAGAATTTACACTGTATAAATCCATTTATATGAAATTCTTTAAAAGGCAAAAGTAATCTATGTAAGGAAAAACAGATCAGTAGTTAGTTGCCTGAGGGGCTGGAGTGGGCAGAACTGACCATAAAAAAAAGCAAGAGAGCTTTATAGGGTGACTGAAATGTTCTATATCTTGTCTGTGGTGATACACAAATGCATACACTTGTTAAAAACTCATGGATCACATAAATGGGTATACCTCTTTATCTCTATAAAAATGGTTTGCTTTAAGAAAAAGAAGGGAAACAGAAAAGATACAAGAAGTAACAGCAGAACCAAGAAAATGTCAAAAGTACCATGAGAAAATGGAGACATGGGTAGAAGGGGAAGAAAAGGGAGGTGGGGGGGGGGGGTATGTGAAAAGAACCAAAGCAAATTAATAAGGCCCTATGCAAAATATCACTATTCATATAGCATTTCAGTTTTCAAAGTCCTCTAACATTTCAGTTTTTGTTCTTCAAAACTCTTAAGCAAGCAAGACTGTAATGTCTCTGCCGAAGAAAAGGAATGCTTCCATGATTTTTCACAAAGTCTCAAGGCCAAATTAAAATTAAAATTCTTATTTTTTAATGCTTAACACAGAATTTTCAGGAAGTTCAGAAGCAAAGACCACCTACCATATCAAGAAACAGAGCCAACTCTTAAGACTCTATTAGTACTGTTCTTTCTGTTGCTCATCTCAAACTTAGTTAGGCTCCGAAATATACCAGCAGAAAACAGGGTAAAATGATTTCTATGCTTCCATAAAACTACTGCCAAGAATTCAAGAGCCCCACAACATCCTTCATTTCTAAAGTAATTCTCCTTAGGTTATGGCTAGCTTATACTCCCCGCTACTTTTCACTTCTGAGTACCATCATTAGTCAAGACAGAGGTGGTTCAACCGGTGATGTGCTTCAGGTAAATCTTAAAATATACCCACCAAAGCCAGGTCATGATTTGCTAATTATGAGTGCTAAAATATTCCCCAAAAGGATCATCATCATATTCTTTATTGATTTTTATATGTGGCTTATAGAATTTCTCTCATTACTTGGGACGCTCTTCAGCTAAAGAATCTTATATAAAGTATTCTTTTTACACCATCTGAACAATGAATGGTATAATCTTATTAGGTCTTAAAGTGTAAATACCAATTATCAAATGTTGGTATTATAATGAAGTTATGATAAGCTCAAAATTCTGGAGTAAAACTGTCAGGTTTCATACTCTAGCCTCTGCCTCTAGCTATGTGACCTTGGGAAAATTAGTGAACCCCTCGGTACCTCAGTTTGCTCACTTATGAAGCAGGGATGCTGATACTATCTCACAGGATCTCTCTGAGGAATAAATGTGAAAACTAGCTATAAAAAGCCGATACACATAAATTGCTTCAATTATACTAACATTAAATTTTTCTTTCTTCTCTTTAACTACCAATATTGGTTCTTTCAACATGTCCTACCAAGAAAGCTTTAAGTAAATTTTTTAAAACTAAAGTTAAATTTATAAAGATAAGAATAATCAACTTAGCTCACTACTAAAAACTTTTCTATTTTTTTCTCACCTTCAAAATCAAGTACCAAATTTACTAAAGGACTAATCATAGCGTTTCTGATTAGTTTCTGAATGGGAAAAACGTGATAAACATTCACAGCTGGCCAGTAGTAATAATCATCACCAATTTATCAAGTAAATACAGTACTCCCCCTTTATCCATGGGGGGACACATTCCAAGATGCTCAATGGATGTCTGAGACCTTGAATAGTATCAAACCCTATATGTACTATGTTTTTTCCTATATACTCATTCCTTTGATAAAATTTAATTTATAAATTAGGCACAATAAGAGATTAACAACAACTAAAAATAAAATAGAACAATTATAACAATATATTGTAATAAAAGTTATGTGAATGTGATCTTTCTCTTTCAAAATATCTTTTGAATTGCTTATTTCTGAAATTTTCCATTTAATATTTTCAGACCATGGTTGACTACAGAGAACTGAAACCACAGAAAGTTAAACCATGGATAAGAGGGGACTATATTAAAAATAGGAGAAAAAATCTATTTTTCAATAATTATAAATAAGTAAAAGTAACTGAAATATCTCATGTAGCACATCTTTAGTTCAACGTCAAAAATACAGATCCTTTATCACAACATCAGGTTTTATTTATATTTGAAAGCTGAAACCATTATCTGTAGTTAATCCATAAGGAAAATTTCTACCTTTTCATTTATGTTTGTAATTCATGTATTATACCGTTATGCCTTTTATTATACCTTTTATATGTTCATTTTTATGAAAACAACAGCAGAAGAGACATCTGCTTTATGTAACTTGAAATAAAACCCTAGCAAAAAGACAATAATATGATAAGCAACATTTCTATGCCTCTTACATCTCTAAATTTAACAGGACTATCCTCTGACATAATCAAATTGGTATCTCAGATTAATTCTATCTTTTATTTTTCTAATTACCTGTTATTCTTAATAGAAAACCTGATGAGTCAACGTTTTCTAATGAAAAATGACTTTTTATCTAAACATCATATTGATTACAGTAAGAAATATTTTTCTGTAGTACCACTTTCAAGTTTTAGGGGACTCCTGGAATAATTATAGTATAGTTCAGAGTCAATTAAGAGCAGGCCAAGAACTACCTGTCCTATCCTCTTACTCCTAATAAATAAAGTTCTAGTATTAAAAGAAAAAGAATGAAAATAGAGTTTAAGAGGAGACACAAAAACAAACGATAGGAAATCAGAGAGATAGATCCTAGAAGCAAGAAGTTGGGATGAATTAGGTATGATTTTTGTCATGTTTGAACTTCATTTCCATAATGATATTTTTTATTTACTAGGTATGGATCAATAGAAATTAATAGATACTAAACAAGAAAAGAATTCAACAGATTATTTTAATGTTAAATATTTTCAACAAATCCTTTGCAATAAGTTATCTTAATATATTTCATCTTGTAGGAGTTAATGGCTTAACTACCTTATTCATATAGGCCCTAGGAGAGAAATAAATCAGGCCTAATGGCAATTCAGAAATATTCCATAAAATCAGTAAGACACTGCTACTATTTTCAGGATTTTCATTTGTGAACTATAAAGTGTAATTATACATGATGCCATATCAAATAGATTTACATTAGTAAAAGAAATTAATTTTCCTCTAATTTACTGTAATACTTCGTATTTTCTTTCTAAAAATCTTCCAATTTTAAATGTTTAATTCATACCAGGATTACATATTGGTGTTTAGTTCTTATTTAACCAATTTTTAAATTTGATCTTTCATATAATCTCTTAACTCATGCTTTTAAAAGCATTTAAAATTTTTAATTCATACTTTTCATTAATCTATTTTTCAATTTATTTTTCCCATTTTATATGATTTTATACTATCTTATCTTACAGTTCTATATTTCTAGAATGAACTCTTAATCTTATTTTTATACTTTCATTTAGTTTAATTTTTTATCTGTTTTTTATATGATAAACAATATATGCCATAATCAATATTTTTCATTACAGAAAGTGTAAGAAATGGTATCTTTTTCTCTGTAGTTGACCTTTGTCTCGCACTGCAAAGAATCCTTAACTTCAAATCCAAACACCCCTAACTATAAACCATCTTTTTTTAAATATAAAAAACTGTATTCTTTAAAGAAGGTAGGGAAAATGCAGAAATTAAAAAGTAAAACTTGGGTATATACTTTTTTCCAGGATTCTTCTTGCAAGTTATTTTTGATTGCCATAGCATGTCTTTTATTTAATTATTTTATTAAAAGTTTTGCATGTAATTATGGGGTCATCAGGAACATTATTTTAATGGCTATGTACTACAGTATTAAATAGCTAGATTCTTCCCATTGTCAGGCAATCACCATATTAAATTTAAAAAGCAATGGCAGGGAGTTCCCTGATGGTGTAGTGGCTTAAGGCTTTGGCTGTCAGCGCTGTGGCCTGGGTTCGATTCCCAGTCAGGGAGCTACCCATATACCAAAAAGCAAAAAAAAAAAGTAAAAAAAAAGCAATGGCAGATCTATGTATGGTGACTCAGTTAACCAGACTTATTTTGTGGCGATCAATTCCCAATACAAATATCGAATCATTACACTGTACACCTGAAACTAACGATATATGTCAACTATACCTCAATAAAGGGAACAAATTCCTATCTTAAAAAAAATGGGTAGTAGCAGGAGAAAGGATCAGCACTGATATGTACAATAAATGCAAACTTAATTAAATGGTAAAGAGATTTTGAATCTATTTTTAAAGCTTAATGTAACACCCAATTGCAGATTTTCCAAACTTATTTTCCTAAGAAAAAACTTAAATTTGGAAAAAGTATGTTCTATAGAAATATTTAATAAACTATGTGGTAATAATTAAATTCCCCTCACTCTGGACTGAGTTTTTAATTATCAGATGAAAATCTAAACTACTAATATAAAGTATACATACATAAGTATTACTAGATAGTACTTCATATTAAATAACATGCAGTATGTCAGTATGGCATAGTACTAATTAAGAGCACAAACTCTAAAGTGAGACTACTTGAGTTGGAATCCTGGCTCTACAATGTACCAGGTAAGTTACTGAACTTCTCTATGCCTTATTTGCTCATCTGTGCAATGGGTAAATAACCATCTTAAATACTTATGAGAATTCAGTGAGGTCAGAATTCAGTGAAGTTCCTGACACATAGTAAGTACTACATAAAAGGTTGTTCTTTAAAAAATTGTAATTTAGCTAACATTTATTGAGCACTTACTATGTGCTAGGTAAAATTCTTTACAAAAATTTGCCTCAACAACCTATGATAAAGATACTATTGTTGCCTCCATTTAAAGATGAGAAAACTGAAGCATAAGATTAAATGACTAAACCAAGGTCACAAGCAAATGTTGGAACAAGGATTTGAACCCAAATCTGCATGGTCTATAATTTCAACATAGAATACAAATTAGAGTATACACTAGAAACAGTAGCCTCCTGCTGTACTATATCTTGAAAAAGGGGCAGGAAAGACATGAGGGACTTTGCTGAAATAAATTAGAATATGTATTTCCTGGAATAAAATGGAGTACTTTAAAAATTTATGTAAGATGTCAGTATAATACAGAAGTACTAATATATGAAATGATATGATGCCTGACACTGTTTTAAAATAATACAGCCTGGGGGAGGGGTGAGGATAACAGGAACAAGATTCGACATCCACTGATAATTGTTAAAGCTTGGTGATGGGTGTATTGGGGGTTCATTATTTTATTATCTGTACTTTTGTGTACTCTTTAAAATGTCCATAATGAAAGTTTAAAAACAGAAATAGGGTACACAGATATCCTGTATCAAAGATATAAAAGGACATGACATACTTGGTATTTATATATTTTACATTTTATGTATCATCTACAAAAGGGTGGCTTACTTTAAATACTTGAGTATCCTCTCAACCAAAATGAAGAATAAAGTATTTAGGGACAAACATGTAAATATACATACTAAATGAATGTCTACATTTCCATCAACTTGTTAAAAAATATTTGCTTAAATAATTAACTCTTTTTTTTCAGATCTTTCTCCTGCCTAATAATCGCTATGATTATGACACTCTCTGGTTTATTGTCCAGAAAATGGATGGGTTTTAAAGACAAATATGACTCCACAACATGGTCACAAATTGTACAACATGAATTAAAAACCAGAAATCTGCTTCACTAAGAAACTCTTCTAATAATTACTCTTCTAAAATTATGGGTAATTTTCATACTAATATATATCTATGGGCTTCTTATAAATATAATCAATAATTTGAGAACCTTTTTTATACTCTTAAACAATTTAGCTGATACTAAGGGAAAGAAAACATTAAGCCAGAGCTATACTAAGTATTTTCATACACATTAGCTCACTAAATTTAAGAGATTATATATATTTTTACAGAAAGAATATTAAAGTTTAGAGAGGTAAAAATCATGTGCCTAAGGTCACAGAGCTAATAAGTAGCTAAACTGGTATGCAAATTTAAGCTCAATAACAAAGCCCACTTTTTCCTTCACTATACCAGACTACTATATAGAAAGCAAACATCTACACTCAAGTCAAACTTAAATATTTAGGGCCTTTTTAAAGTGGACCACAAAATGTTTAAGTTACTAGTTACATATATATTTTACAGTGGCAGCTGGGCTTTGGATAAAGAACAACAACTAAAATACAAAAAGCATTGTTTCTGCTATTGTGTGACCTTTTTCTCTCCCAAGTCTCTTAATTTCAGCCTCAAGTTACTCATCTCTATAATGGGGAAATTAATATC
Organism: Lyroderma lyra; assembly: GCA_004026885.1. NCBI lineage: Eukaryota > Metazoa > Chordata > Mammalia > Chiroptera > Megadermatidae > Lyroderma > Lyroderma lyra. The sequence goes on from PVJL010001329.1 coordinate 164,750, forward strand.
CTTGTTGTCCAATTCCAGGAACTTAAGATTCAATGATAATATATGTGCAATCACTTCAAAAACTATAAAACAACACAAATACTTTTTTGTCTTTAAATGCTAAAAACAGTATGAAACAAAGTTTTCTGAAGTAATGTCAGTTGTTTCAATTATTCTACAAATTCTATTAACATTTCCAGAACTTTCTAAAACCCTTGTTTCTAGGCACAGCGCAATCATTATCTCTATTACTTGGCTTTCCTCATCCTCAAGATCAATGCAATAGTAATGACATCAATGTTTTTGTAATAATTAATTAATTTATCATATTGAAATACTCATCATATAAAAGTTCTGAATTTTCAAACTAAGTATGTGTTTGGTGTCACTCTTTTTGTTATATTCATAATTTTGTTTGAGTTTTTCATATTCAATTTGTTTGTAAAAAGCTATTATTAAAATCTGGAATTCAAAGGTATAACACCCAACACATAATTTGTAATGATTTTGTGGTTTTTTCAAGGCTTCTCAAAAGCAAGTACAATAGCTAACAAGCACATCAAACACAGCAACAAAATCCACGGAAACATTCAGCTGCTCTAAAAGAAGGATCAGGCTCTTTAGGAGAAAACTACATTGTATGAGTTTGCAAAGTTTCACACTTTCTCATTTAATTCCATTTCAGAGAAAGCCTTTGCATACTCACACAATATGCTTTAAAATGGCACTCTGCTGACCTTCCAATAGTCCAGCTCTATGAAAATTCTGTGATGGGTGTAACTTCAGAGAATCTGAAAAACACAAAAAGCATTAAGTACTTTTTATGCTGAATGATTTTTTTTAAAGCCAAGGATAGCATACATCTCTTATATAACTGTCATGTTATTTTTAAGAGCTAAAGCCCATATTTGTTAATATATTCTCTACGAAAGGCTGAATTGTCTCTACAGCGGTCTCTATGCTAAACCTGAGATTTTCATAAAGCATTTGTTTCATGGAAAATTATCTGATGATTACTGTATAAATGGTGCTAATGTCTGGACTATTTTTAGCACCCAATTGTACCACATTTGCCCTTCTCTAAGAATCATCTCTTGTTATCGTCTTCTGACACTCAAAACTACATTATTATCAAACTACTTCAGGTAACACTGCCCGAAAAACAACTTACAGGATGGTGATGACTGCCAACTAAAGTCATCACAGCAATAGACAATGCCTACAGTTACTAAGTAGGACTCTACGTACAAACTCAATCGTCAGTCTATAAAGTCCAGCACCTTCCAGAGTAATCTATCGCATTCCGACTCAATTTAAATATCCTAATGTGAAGTTGAAGTCCCCCTTTTTGGAGGGGGTGAAATCAGCGGATGGATACATCAAACCAAAACCTGAAGAAATGCTGAATTTCTTAGGAGGGAGATTCATAAAGGCACAATTTTCTCTAACATGGTGAAATGAATAATAACCCAGGTGTCTTTTGCCTCCTCACAGTTGTTTAAAAAGTAGTGAAGAGTGTAGTGGGAGCATTTTGGTTTGATGCCCCTTACACAGGGAAACTGTTCAAACACATTCTTGTGGTGTCCAGTATAGGAATTTAACCCCAGTAGAGATCATCTCAAGTGTTAATATATTAGATCCTGGGAATCCCCTTCAAGCTTTAGCCAAGAGTTTTTAAATGGGAATCTCGGTCCAATGCTCCCCTCCCTGCAACGAACCCGGGAACTGGCAACGAAAGAAAATTCTCAAAGGACAGCGTCCGTGCCTGAGTTGGCACCCCTGGGGCAGAAGAGGAATAAAACTAATAGAGAAAGCACCCTATCTTAGTAAAAGAGAAGGAAAAGTAAATAATTAGAATGCCACAGAGGTGGAATGAGAAAAGATAGAAAATTCGGGCCCTCTCCAGCAATAAGACAACGAGGAAAGGCAGAACGCTTGGTCGAGGGGGGCCGTCCCAACAAGGGGAGGGAGTGGACTAGGCCTGAGGGAGAAGGGGGCAGAACAACGACGCACAAACAACCTGGAGGGGGAGAAAAATGGTGACCCTGCACCCACAACCGGCTCCAAGCCACGCCGCCCGTTAGGGGGCAACTTTGCTGGGGAGGATGGTCCTGGTAAGAGGAGCCGCGGCCCCACACATCGTGGCGGCCCCAGCGCGGGGCCCATTCCGGTTGATCCCAGAGCGAGGGAGGCCGGGATCGGCTGCTCGAGGAGTGTGGCGGGGCCAGACCGACCGAGAGACGCTCAGAGCGACTGGTGCCGCAGAGACCCCGGGGCCGAAGGCGTTTAGCCCGGTGCGGCCGACGGCTCCGCGGGGGAGGGGCCGCCACTCCTCCCCGGGCCCTTCCACCATCACCCAACACCATCGGCCTCTCCCCACCTCCCAGGACACGCCATCCCAGCCGGGGTTCGGCCGTCTCCCACGACGGGGACCCCTCCGGCTTGCTCGGGGCCCTGCCTCCCCGCCCCCACGCCCCAGCCCCCAGCCTGACTCACCTCGCGAGTACAGGGACTTGGGCGATTCCAGGTCTAGATCCGCGCTGAGCAATGAGATGAAGTCCGAGGGCATCGCAGCTCGACCCAGCCCGGCCCGAGGGCAGCGGGAGGGGGGGAGCGGCGGTGGCGGCGGCACCTCCTCTCCGGGACCGCGGGCACCGAACCGGGGGCGGCGAGGCGAGGGCGGCTGCCGCTGCCTCCTCGAGGGCAGTGACTTCCACCGGGTGGAAGACCAAGCAAACGGCGGTGGGGTGGAGGGGAAACTCCACAAGGACTAAATCCTGGCGAGCCAGGAGGGGGGGTTCAGGGCGGGGAAAAGGCGGGGGGAGAGCCAACGGGTCCGTTTCGTGCTTCTCCTCAGCGAAAACTGACGGTCGCCGCCACCGCCGCCGCCGCTGACAGGAATCTGAGCCCCGCCCCCCACGGGGCACTGCGCAGGCGCGGAGGGGGCGCCCCAAAGCGGGGAAGAGCGGGGGCGGCCGCCGGAGGGCGGGGAGGCGCGCCGTGGAACAGCATCAACAAGGGCTTCGCTTCCTGCCGCCGCGGCTGGGGTTGCTGTTCCCCAGCCTGGAAAGGGCCCCGCCGGCAGGGAGGGAGGGAGGGAGGCTGGGAGGTGTCTGCGCCTGGGGCCCCGGGGAAGGAAAAGGTATTTGCACCGACCTGGTGGCGGCGAGCCTGATGCGGCCGGCGCTGCGCGGAGCTGAGCGCCGGAGACAGACCTGGGGGAGCTGAGGTGTCGGCGCGAAGAGGGAAAAGGACCCCAGAGCCGGGCGTGGCAGGGGCCGGCGGCTTAGGGTATCATAGGAGAATGAAGTTTAGTCCTTTGGACAGCCACCAGCCCTTTGGGTTTTTCATAGCAGTGTCTAAATTGAGTTGGCCAAAGGGCTGTCAAGACTCATATCTTAATTAGGAAATGGCAGACCGTATTCTAAAAACCTGGAGTTACTGGTTGTTTTAAAGTACCTTCTCTTCTCTTGCCCTTCCCCTGACCTCACCCAACGTCCTTTAGAGGCTGAAAATTAAAAAAAAAAAAATCTGGATTGTACCCTTGTGGCCCGGTTTATTCGGGATGGGAGATACAAGACAGTTTAAAAATTGCATCATATGAACCACCTGGCTGTTCTAGAGGAGAAAAGAGATAAACAAACATAAATACCACTCTTTCAAGCAGTTTTTCATTTTTTTACCTTTGGACTAAGCAAGGATGGAGGAAAAACACATTTAATGCGTTTTTGCTATTCTGTTCATGGGGCCAAAAGTTTCCGTTGCAAAAAACTGAAAATCCTCACCTACACCGCAGACCGTTTCCTGACTCTAATAGACTTCTGAGAAATTTTTAATCAAGTTATTAAAATACCAATTGGAGTGCAGCCACCTGTGCAAAATTTTTAAGCTGTTTGAGTTGGTTTCGTTTTTTGTGATTTTTACCTACAAAGAGAGTTATAAAACATAAAAATGTTGTAATATACACACACAATTTATAGATCCTTTTCTCCAGGAATTCAGGCAGTTCATCTGGACTTGGGGTGCTGGGGATGGGAGAGAAACTCTCAACAAAGGAGGCCCCAGTACAGGTGTTTCCTGGGTGAGGCCCTTTGTAAAGCTTTACCTGCAGACCTAGAATTTAAACTTGTTCATCAGAGTCTACCTATCTTTCTATCTGAACATGTGATTCGGGTTGCCCAATTATGTTCACTGCATTCTGTGTAGTAATTAATCAACCCTGTCAACATTTTCTTCCTGTCAGAGGTAAGAAAAAATTTTAGAGCTAAATTCAAGATGGCAAAGCAGAACAGGAAGCTCCCTTCAAATATCCATCATCACTGTATGCTGTTGTAACAAATCCCAAGGGATGTCCCTTCATAACTGATCAGAGCCTCACTCATATGAGAGAGGAAGACTTAAACCCCCTATTACCCAACAGGTCAAGGCCTAGGCCAAGGCTTTTGAATCCAAGTAGGAGTAAACACCTATTGGAGACCTACCCCCTCTATTAGTCAACACATAATGCCAGAAGAGGAAATTGCAATGCCAGGCAGAACCCCGATACTAAAAAAAAGTAGGGTGAATCACTCTGAGCATATCCCTTTTCCCCAGACCTATGTAATCATTCAACAATCTTAGGGTGTAGGAAATCCCCAGTTGTTGTTCTGATCCTAATTGAGTCAAGAATAACAAGGCCTCTTCCTCTTTTGCTTTCCCTAGTAAGTATTTCATTGTATATACTAATCAGATTTCACCTGATTAAGTAACAGAGAAGTAAAGAGGTGTCTTTCAAACTATAACTTGACCTACACTGAATTCTAAACTGGAATTCTTTGGGCTCAGGCCCCACCCCATCAAGCCCTGCAATAAACAGTGATTGATTAAATCTTAATGGATATTTGAAAATTCAATGGTTCCCCCCACCCATGTCCTTTTACAGAGATACATTTTTTTTAAAGACTGCTTAAATGGATAGTTTTCAATACCATGTTTTCCAATAGCATAGAGGCTTAGAATTTCATTATTTCCTTAAAATTTCTGTTCTTAAAATCACAAATAGTAAACAGTGTTTGCTCAGCTCTGATCACAAAATACGATATGACCTGCATGATATTCAGGGCTACCGAAAACAGCTATCAGATCAATGTGTCTTTAGTAAATTATATGCTACCTCTAGTTCCAATGATATTTCCCTCTGTGGTCATTAATGTCTCAGTTGCTTCCCCTTTTATTTAATATTTGAAAGTCTCTTGTTATATTTTATTAATAAAAACCAGCCCATCAACCTTCATAAAACTTACTCCATGCACAATAAAAAGTAATACTTTAAGCTACAAAATTTGGAAATTTCCTCTCATTAGAAATTACAATAGGATTATGGAACAAAACATAAAGCAGATGTAGTAGTTTGTAAAATTTATATTACTTCCCATTCATATCACATTCCTGAGTTACACTATTAAAATTTCACAAGAACCCAGATTCAACTATAAGGTTGTGTGGATTACACAATAGAGTGGCAGTTTTTATATCGATGGTGTATTCTTCAACCCCTCCTGGACCTGTTTAAGCATTTAGTGAATTGTGTTGCTGGATCTACTCCAAATGAAAGAGGTTCAAATATCAACCACTGAAAAGGAATTAAACTCATATAGAACAGAAGAATGTGTTGTCACAAGATCTACAGAATCTTTGTCATTATAATACAATTGAGGCTGTTAAAATCATTTTAGTCACACATATATTGTAAAGAACCTGCTAAACAAACAAAATCTGAAAGGAAAATTTCCAGAGCTATTCAAGTCATGGACAAAAAAAAGGTTTAGACCACAAATTATCTTTGCCCCACCTTGGAATCACTCAGTAATACATAATGGTGGGAAATAGCAGTGATTGGATTTGTGCTGAAATTGTAATCAAAGTCTTATTTGATTATGTTTATGGGTCAGTTTTCATCACCCTTAATCATGTTCTAGCAAATATTTCTGAAGGCAAAATTAGTTTTGATAGTTTTGCCAGTGGGTTTAGAACATTCTCTGTACATTTTTCAAAGTGCCTAAATCTTATAATCAGGGACCCAATTCACTTTGATGACGTACTTCTGGACTTTATAACTTGGTCTCAGTCAGAGTTTTCATCAGAAGTCTTCTAGGGACCAGTTCTTTCTCTCAAAATCTAGAATAATTACAAGTCCTAAGATACGGTGCAATCAGCTTGAATCTGGAAGACTTAGTGAGTGGTGAGAAGGAAGATAAATACCAGGGAATCTCAAAGTGTGGATTAGGGAGAAGAAATTTTAATAGGAAAATAGAATCCCCTGAGCCCATTAAACCAAGAGTGGAAAGATGATGTCTCTAGGTCATCCCAATAGCAGGCAGGTTAGACATTTATGCAAACTACATGCAAGTCCTTATTCATATTGGCCTCACTACTGCCCACTAAGGTTAGTAAGATGCTCTTTTCACGTCTAATCATAATATTTATTGAGTCTAGTAGCTCCACCTCAGCTGTAATATTAGTTTGACCAAGAATATGAATGAGAAATTGTTTTATAATTTCTTATTACTCTCTCTCTTAATTGAGGGAATTTTAACCTGGGTCCATGGGTTTATTTCAAGGCATCTGTGATCTCCCTAAACATGTATACAAATTTTTGCAAGGTTGTACCTACATGCATCTTTTCCCTTAGAATGAAGGTGTTCAAGATTTCTGGGGGAAAAAGAATCTATAACCCAAAGAAGATGAAAAACCATTCCTCTGCAGTGGTTGCCAACTTTTTTCCACTTCTGTACCCTTTTTAAACCTATGTCTATAAACTGTACCCCTTGTTTTTAAAACAACTGTTTTTACAAACTATAGAAATGATCCCTGAAAGTATAGTCTTAAACAGCTGTTTTTAAATACACTTTTGTTCAGTACCTATTTTAATGTAAAATAGTAGAAATGAGGTAATAAGTTAGGAAAGAAAAATTACTACACTAAAAGTACAAACTACAGATTTAATTTTACAATATTCATAATATAGTTAAATATTGATGATCAAGTATTTAACAAACTTTTAATTTATTATTAATAATAATATTTATTTGTGTTATCTGAAAAGTCTGTAATAATTGTTATGCAGATCACTAGCCAATTGCAACATTGTTAGTGAGATGTTGAGCTTGCTTTGATCCACTTAGTTTCTTGAAATCAGGCTCAAAAGATGCAAGATACAGTCTTAAGTCTGGATTTGCATTAAGTTTGTTACAGTACTTATTTTTTATAAAGAAGTAAGACAAAAAAGTTCTCTCTACTGGTTCAGTATTAGTAAATTGCAAGAGGTATATGAGTGTTTTCTCACTGAGCTGTTCGTATTCCTCACTGACATATCTACCCAGAAGGTAATCAGATGCTTTCTCTTAAAATCAAAATTTAAAGGATTGATTAAAAATTTGATTAACTGCTCTTTTTCATTGATTGATAATTTAACTTCTTTGAAGAATTCTTCATTGAAAGGATCTGCAATCCAGTTGTTTTCTTTTCCATGTTGAGGGAAGTACTTATAAAAGGACACTTGAAGACCTTCCAAGTAACTTACAATAGTTTCTTTCACATTATGAACAGGTACAAGTCATTTTCAGATAAGAAGTTGTGCAGGGTTTTAAAAACTTCAGGCTGATCTCTTTCAATACATGCTTTTCAAAAGTCCAGTATTTTATCATTGACTCAATTTTGTTGGTTACTTTGAATATAGTGATGGAACTGTTTTGAAGTCTCAAGTTGAGTTTGTTTATTTCTAGAAAAAATATCTGATAAATATGCAAGCTAATTTGAAGCTAATCACTGTCCTGAAACTTTGGAGCAAGAGGGAAATGATGGTCTTCAAAAAATACCTGGAATAGAAAAATAAAGAAAAATAAAAAGAAAAAAAAGGAAAAAAAAAAGAAAAAAGAAATACCTGGATTTCATGTCTAAGTTCAGACATCTGTGTAAGTACTTCACCATGAGATAGCCACCGTATTACCTCTGTATGCAAAAGGAATGTGCTGTGAATGCTGTTTATTTCTTCACACAGAGCATTAAACAATCTGGAGTTTCATGGTTGTGACTTAATAAAATTTACAACTTTTACAGCCCCAAGAACATCTTTCAATTCACTAGGAAGAGGCTTGGATGCAAGACTTTGTCTATGAATGCAGCAGTGACTCCATGGTACATGGGGAGCTACTTCTTTAATTCGGTTGCATAGGCCTTTAAAATAGCCTGATGTAGGCTTGCCTCTATCAGTGCATACACCACAACAGTTTGACCAACTAATGTCCTCTTCAATGAAATAACTATTGATTGCATTAAAAATATCTTCGCCCATGGTATGCTCTTTCAATGGGTAACAAAGCAACAGGTTTTCCTCAATTTCATTTCCTACCAAGTACCTCAGGATGACAAGCAAAATAGATAAATCAGCAACATCTATACTTTCATCAACTTGGATAGAAAGGAATTTACTTTTTCTACTTCTATCTACTACTGCAGCTTCAACATCGTTAGACATTTCCTGAATTCATTGAGACATTGTATTTTTTGAAGAAGAGATTTTGCAGACATGTTCTTCCCAAAACATACAAAAAACGGTATCCTTAATACAAAGAAAAACTAAATCTTCAGCTATGGTGTGGTTTTTACCACATTTAGCTATGTGATAAGCAATTTGGTATGAAGCCTCAAGTGGATTCTCATTGTCTTTCTTTCCTGACATCCTGTATGAAGTAACAGTGGGATGCTTTTCTAAGTGCCAAAAATAATGTATTTCTTTGTTTTTATACATGGGAGTTTTAGTTTCAAAATATCTCATGAGTAGGGAGGGTCTCATGTAACCTTTGGATATTTTCCCACACACAAAACAGAAAGACTTAGGACATATTTAATGTACTCTCCAGGGTATTTCCTTTTCTTCTGTAGTATCTAAGGCTTGCACCTTTTTACTATCCCCTAGTGTGGGTGTACTTGTAGCTGCGGACATGTGTTGAGAAGCACTTGGTGATGTGCTATAATCCACATCAAGTCTTGGTTTTTTAACCATTCCTGTTTTCAATCACTAATCCATAACCGACATGCTTAAAAATCACTGACAATAATAACTGAAACTATGTTAAACATTAAATTTAAAAACTACTTGAAAAGAATCACGGTTAAGGACAACACACTTGCTTTTTTACTCAGTCAATAACTAAACTGATCTGTCTGGCTATGGGTGTATTTATACGTTTGGCGAAGTTCTAGATATGTCGCAAATGGATTGTTCTGAAATTGTGTGTAATGATTGGTAGAAGAGTGGTTTGGGGGAAGTGTTCATAGCCACACCCTCACCAATCATCATTAACTAATGTGATCTAATTTTGAAGTGTCTCCATTAACAGTGATTCAAACTTAACATTCATTGTTCCATAACTAACGTTATGCATTTTTTTACTTTAACTTGTTATTTTGCATTACTGATTATTTTTCGCCTGTCTCTGAACAACCCAGTACATATCCCCAAGAGTACACATACCACCACTTGCGAACCAATGCTCTATATGAAGCTAATCCATTCTTTCCTCTTTCCACAAATGGTTTCCAGGAATTATGGTAGGTACAGGAAAAACAAAGATATTACAATGAATATAAGACGTCAACTTTCAACCTGACAGGGGAGATGACTTGTAAGCAAACACAGACACTGTGACATGCTGTGCTAGAGTTCTGTACAGGGATCTAGAAGTAAATTATCCTTTTGCTTTCTTAGTGAGCTGAGCAAGGGTAAGAGGAAGAAATGCCATTCAACGCACATCACTCTCTCTTCTCCACCCACTCTCTCCATAGCTGATATTTCTTCACTCCAACCCAGTGTCCTACAGTGGTTAAAAGAGGCTAGACAGTTGCAGGGCAAAGTCCTGACATACAAATGTTTACATTGTGATGCATCATAGCTATTATGTGTTGATACAAATATCCCAAGAAATACCTGAGCTTCATTGGACTTTGTCAGTGGGTGGTCAAAGAAACACTGAGTGTCCTCAGCTTTGCTGAGGATTATGGCTAAATATTTAGGTTAAGGAGGCAGTGATAAAATAGTTGAATTGGTCATCCACAACTAAGCCCCAGAATTGAAAGGATAAGTTGAAGTTATTGGATAAACTAGACTGACTTGAGAAATAACATATTCTTCTTGGAAAGCATTTGTTTCAGCTGAATAAGGATATGTGGACTGCTCCAAACAAGGAAGAGGCATACAAGATATCTGTTTATAGATGTTAGACTCTGATTACAAAATTACAAAATAGGCTTAGAGGGAATATCCATTCATTTTCTCTACCTGCAAAAATCCTACTTATCCTTCGAAGTCTAGCTCAGATATTACTTCATCTGTGAATTCATCCTGAGCCTTTCCAAGCAATATTAATTGTTTTCTCCTCTGGATTTCCATAGCACTTTATCCAAACTGTTGGTAGAGCAATCATTGCAGTGAATTACAGTTCATAGTCTCTCTCTAATATATTATAAACACTTGGTTGTATATTCTCTGAGAAGATCAAAATAAAAAAAAAAACATCCTTGACCTTAAATAACTAACATTTGATTGTGAACATATAACTTTAGCACCTTGACAGAATGAAACAAACTCTCTAAAGCCACTTGTCTATATTTTAATAGGAATTTAAGATTAGGTACAGAGATTAATCGAATGAAGGAAGAACTTGGAAAGGTAAGAAAAGGGCAGAAGCAAAAGGACTCAACCTTTAAGTGAAGGATTTTGTTCTTTATCCTACAGGCACTGGGGAGCCATTGAAGATTTTTGAGGATGGAAATTACCTGTCCAGAGCTATATTTCAAGACAATAACTCAGGTAGTAGTATGGAGAGTAAAATCAGCTGAGAGCCTGGAAAGATGTCCTAAAGAGTAGAACTTGGAAAAAAATGAAAAGAAGGAGTTGTATATGTAAGACAATGTGCAAGTAGTATTAAAAAAAACTCAGAAGCTGCTTAAGAATTGAGAGTAAGAAAGAGAAAAATCTGAGAACAGTCAAGAAAAGGAGATGGTAGGACAAAGGTTTGAAACATTCACCAATAGGTTCTTCATCGTTGAAGTCCAGTAGCTTAACCTACCAAAAAAATCTAATGGAGAAACGAACACCACCTAACACGAATTACCCAAGAGACTTTATACTTTATACTTTGTTACCTGAAACAGCAAAAAGTCTAACCAGAAAAGAAATTAGCCTATATTTACATTTTACCAGTAGGAAATCCAAGAAAACATAACTTGCTGAAATTTAGTAAAAGAGTAAATTGATAAGAAACAAATCTACATGAATGTGCATTTCCAGTTTTCACTCTGAACAAACTTGAGCATTAACATTTAAGCCTTTAAATCCTCACTTATTTAGTAACTAAAAATGGAAGAATTTTTAAAATGCTAAAGGCCAAAAATTCTTCACAATAAGAAAGAAGACTGGTAGAAAGGAACAGCAGCCATAATGTCTTTAAAGAGGACCAAATCGTGAACCTTTCATCCATGGAAGACTTAGGTAATAATGGACCTGAGGTTTACTCTCCAAGGCCTGGATCGAGGACCAAAGCATTTAAAAACCAGGTGCAAAAAGGGTGAGGGAACTCAACTCAGGCCTGACCACCTGAACTGGAGTCATAAGGAACAAGTAGATGATCTGCTATTTGTAGTAATTAAATAAATGCCTTTTTTGGATGCAAGGTTATGGAGAGTTGCTCCAGTCAGTTTTCCTCCAGAGGGAAAGAGGAAGATGTAATTCATTTCACTGCTCATGAGCAGGTCAACCCCAAGTCTCAAATCTAACTTGTTGGTCATAATTGTTGGGGACTATCCTTAGATATGGTGCCCAATGTGTTCTAATTTCTTCTAGATTTGGTATTTTCTCTACAGTATTTACATACCTCCATGGTCAAAAGCTACCAAAAGTAGCATGTAACCATTCATGTGACCCAAGGAAATGTCCCATAGATATGTATTTCTCATGGGTGGTGCATATACTTATTTATATTTAGTCTATCAGAGGCTATTTGATGAAGTAGAACATGAACTGACTTGGAACTAAGAATCCTAAGTTCTAGTTCAAGGATGTCCACTTTTGGAAAGCCCAGGAGGCAGTCACACTTCTGAACTGTGTGACTTTTCTCCAGGGAGGGATTTCTGCTTTCCCTCTGGACATAGTGCTAGTGAGGTAAGGCTGCAGCAGCTGGTGCCACAAGGCAGAGAGAGCCTGTCTGAAGGGGAGGGAGCTGAGGAAGTATTACCTGAAGATGGGGAGAAAGAACATGAAAAAAAATCATTTGAGTGTGTAAAGAAAGCGATGCCTGATTTCAATTATCTGAATTGATAAATTCCTTTTTTTCTTTTTAAGAGAATTGGGATTGGATTTTCTGTCACTTCAAAGTGAGGAAGTCTTAATTTGATACGTCTGCCCAGGTTTATGGAACTTTCTTGGGCCTCCCTCCTCTCTGTGAAATAAGTGGGTTAGACTGCTTATCAGGCAGGTGTTGTGTTTGGCTGCTAGTGACAAACACCAGTGACTTAGGGGTTTTATTTTTCTCATGCAAAAAATCTATATTAGGCAATCCAGGGCAAGTCTCACAGTACCATGATAACAGCAGGCACACAGGCTTTCCCCTGTGCCAGCTTTTGAGATGGTATTTGTTCTCATGCTTATAAGATGGCTGTCACGTCTAAGCATCCTGTCTGCAGGAAAGCTAAAGGGCCAAAGAGCCAACTCTGGTCCCTGGAAAACCCTCACAGTGTCTTCTACTTACATCTCATTGACCAGGACTGTGCCACATGGTCACCACATCTGAAAAGAAGATTGGGAAATGTGTGAGTGTTTTTAAATGGGTAAACTGATGCTCTGAGCACAACTGGGGGTCAGTTGGCAAGGAAGAGGGGGGAGAACAGATGTTGGGTAGACAATTATAGTATCTGCCACAGGCTACATAACAAATGTAACCTTCCTCCCTGAAGTTCTGTAATTCTAATCTTATTTCTATTTTACCCAACCTTTTCTCAATGGAAAAGAGTTAAATATTTTGTGAAAAGGGAGCACATTTTTAAAATCTCAAATTTTGGAGAAGCCAAGGTGCATCTTGTAAATGAGATGACATTTGGTACATGTGAGATATCAGATTATTAGTCAAAAGCTCTTCCTATTTATTATCTCTCCCCTGAAACCTCCTTAAACTTTTTCATTCCAATGTTCTGGAAGCCTATTCTTACTAATTGCAACTATTCTGGTCTCTTCTTACTTGAACTAAGTTACCCAGCTTTTCCTTCTTGTTTCCAGTCCTTCTTAAATGATTTCATATCTTCATCTTTTATCTTTCCAACTACATTATAAACTTGTGAAGAGCAGAGCCCAACACAGCACAATACTGGATATTGAGTGAGCAATCGATAATGGTTGAGCAGTGAATGAATGAATAATTGAAATCTGAATTTCTATTTCTTTTTTCTCTCCAGAACTCTGTTCTCAATGTATCTTATTAAATGTAGCTCAGAATCATTACCAAAGCAATTGGTATCGTAGGAAGCCAGCTTTAGAAAACCTTCTATTTTCTACCTTTAAATCCTCTCTACCATTGTACGTTCAGTTCAGCCTCAGGAGTCAGCATCCCAACCACCTCCCTTTACCTAATTGTTTCACCTAAGCCCCTTCCCATTTTAACAGATTAAAGGTTTTGTCTTCAAGAAATTCTTCTTATGTCTAAATTAAATTCTGTACAAGGCCTCTATAAATTGAAAGGATGCAGCAGGTAACATGTTTCCCAATGCTTTATAAAGCCCTGAGTGCATTTTCAATAAAAAATAACTTATGGCGGTGGGGTTTATACTGCAAAAGCAATATGTGTTCATTGTAAAAACTAAAATTAATGGTTGAAAATATAAGTAAGAAGTTAATAAATAAGAACTATTCAAAAACTCATAAACCACTACATAGATAAGATCATTTACTATATATCTTTCTGGAATTTTTCTATGTACTCATATATTTGCATTACATATACAAAAATTGGCTACACTGTGTATACTATTACCCTGCATTCTTGATGTAACTGTGAATATCAGTACATGTCAATAAATATTTTTAATAATGTGTGATGGCAAAAGACTGTTCAGTTATGGACGATATCTTAATTTATTAGTTAATCCCTTACATTTAGTTTACTTCCTTTTTTGAAAACCTTTGTAAATACCACTGAGATGAACATCCTTGTAGCTAATCTGTGCTTATAGCCTTTTAGTAATTATTTCCTTTAGATACAACCCTCAATAAGTTTTACTTTGATGAGCAGTAAGGAGAAACAATGTTTATAATGGGAGAGAGTGAAGTAAGTCCATAGTAGCTCTTTACCTTTATTTTGGGACCAAAAATGTGTTGGGCTTGCAGGTTCCAAGGTTTACTCAGCATAACATAATGCAACAATTTAAAAATATATTCCCATGGCACAACACCTGGAAATCTGAGCTCACTGCAGAACACTCTAGAAATGCTGATAGGGAAATTTAAAATCACAAAACATATTAACTTCACATTGCAGGAGATACTATCCTATTCCAGCATCTAGTACAGATAAGCATGAGGTATTCATTTAAGAAAAACATAGCACAGAAAAAACTATAATGGAGAAGTTTGGCCCATTGATTATTTTTTTACTCTTAACTGGAAAAAGGCTGGCATTATCTGCTTTGGTGGAGCTCAAAACTATTAGTACTGGTGGGAAAAACAGATTATTTCATTTTCAGTCTGCATTCTGCCACTTGTTACATGTATAAATCTCTTAATCACTCTGAAACCTAAGTCTCCTCTGCAAAATGGGTTTATAAAAGTACTTCTGTCATTTATAGAATTATTATAGGGAGTAAATGAACTAAATTGTGAGAAAGTGCTTTTGTAACATATATTATTATAACACAAATCTTGCCATTGATGAAGTGTTGAAAAATTCAGACTTGAACTAGAACTGAATTTGTCAAAAAGATCAGACAGAATAAATGCAATCCTAAATAGAAATATTAAATGATTTGAGAACCCTCTAACAAATCTATCATCAAATAATTATCTTATAGAAACAAATACTTAAATTAGCCTTCAAAAGGTGGGATTAAAAATTCTCTTCAATTCTAAGAGGTCTTTTAATCCTATGACTCAAGTGGGAAGAGATACTTATTCTATGCACTTTTATTGTTTTCCCTCTTTATTCTTTTTCTCTTTTTTAAAATTAAATTTATTGGGGTAACACTGTTAACCTTGATCACCTGGCTGAAGAGTAGAAAATTTTTAGGGTCTTAAAATTCTAAATGTAATAAAGACAAATGGAAAGGAAATGAGAACTTGCATACACGGCTGGTGCTGGTGGAAGGATAAATTGACAAAATGAAACAAGCAAACAACAAAAAAAATGCCACTTTGGCTAGGAATTTGGAAATATCTGGTAAAGTTGGAAGTGTCTATACTCTCGACCTGGCAAATCCACTTCTAGATTTGAGAAACTCTCACTCATGTATATAAGCATGCAATGACATGCTTATTGCAACATCATCAGTCCTACTGGGAAACAAGAAAGTGGAAACAGATGTCATCATTTAAGATCCTGGACCCACTGGTCCCTGAAGCCTGACCAGCTCCCCTGCAACCCAGACTTCTTTAGTTACATAGCCAAATAAAATTCCATCTTAACCTGTTTGAAATTATTTTTCTGTCATTTGCAACTTTATTGAGTCCTGATTGATACAGATTGATCTAGATATTATCATCAAGTTCATCTAAATCTATAATCAGTTTTTTAAAAAGGAAAAAGGCAACAACTATTAAGCAAAGCCTAAATGCCTGGACTATAGACTCTAGAGGATAAAATTAAACCACAACGACCGACATCTCTGGGAGTTATAGTGTACAAATTATTCCAGACAAGTCTATTGATTAAAGTGCAAAATCAATAAATGAAAGAAATAAAATGAGCATAATATTCGAAATTGAAGAAAGTGTTTTTATAAAGTGATGTCTTACAAAGTTTTATATTCACATAAATCAGCTCAAGGTAAAGTTTTTTTCATTTATCTTAAAATAGGAAATATTTCAAATATATAGGAAATAGATGCCATATATCCATCACACAGACTTCATAGATTCAACCTTTCCCTTTATTTCTTTATGTGTTTTAGTAAGAAATAAGACATTATATATAACTCTGAAGGCCCATTCCTCATCCTTTTTTCCTCTCTCCCTTCTCACAGTAACCACTATTTTGAGGTTGGAGTGTGTCACTCCATGCTTGTTTTTGTGCTTTTATTAAATAAATGTATGCATTTTATTGTTTGAATTTGCATTTTTCCATTACTTGCAAGTTTGGCCATCTTTTCAGATATTCATTGACCATTTAAATTCCTCTTATATTTGTTTCCTTTGCCTATTTTTTCATTTGAGTTGTTTGTCTTTTGTTGGGTTTTTAATATATTCTAGATTCAAATCCGTTGTTGATTATATGTGTTGCAACATCTTTTCCTTGCCTATGGCTTGTCTTTGCCTTAGTTTATAGTGTCTTCAGTCTGACAAAGCTCCCAAAGACATTTGAAGGATCTCAGACATGAAAACCACACCTTGGGTAAGAAGGGTCTGATCCCATATTACAGAGATTTGCTCCAAGGTCACAAAGCTCTGTCCAACCTGCTTTTGAAATAATTAAAAAAGCTTTTTGTTATAGGTCAATAATCTGTGAGGTGTTCAAAGCTGTCTGAGAATCTGAGAATTAGTACATGATTGTCAACACATATTATAACTAATGACATCATAGATTTTGGAATAGCCAGCTAAGCTTTATTGTTTGGATTAAGACACAGAAGTTTCCAATTCAGATGCATCTATGCAATCTGAGGGAGTCATACCTTAAACTAATATCCCAAATGTGTTCCATGCACAGCATTACTTCTTTGGGATGTTTATAGGTGTTAATGGAACAAAAAGGTTTTGTGGTCAAATATGTTTGGGAAATGTTGGATTAAAACTGTTTTTACTTTGGACTTCCATACTTTTGATATCTTACTATTCCCGGGAAATCAAGGGCTGGCTAAAACAGATGGGCTTTCTCAAACTCATTTGATCAGAGTTTTCTCTAAAGGTCAAAAGGGGTCAGGTATGTGGCTCAAGGTCACATACAAAGTAGTTGGAATTGGAACCCAAAAGAGAGCTCTCTGTGCTGGAGAGAAATGGAGGGAGCATGTGTGCTGGGCACAGAGTGAGTTCTCAGTATGCACATTATTATCCCATCTCATTTAATCACCACCTCCACACTAGGAGGTACTACTGCTGTTCTCATTTTACAGATGAGGGAACTAGGTTTTATTCTGCTGTCCTGTTCAGGATTCTCATTCCTCAAAAGGGATGTTAAGATGCAGAAGAGTGGTATAGCATCAGTATCAGTACATCAGAACAACACTATACATCACCATACATTAAAAAAAACTATAAATGAAATTAATTTTTAAAAACCCACTCACATATATATAAAATGTGTCAATATCTATATGTTATATGTACATATCTCTCTATATATATACATACATATTTGTGTGTGTGTGTATATATATTTTTCCAATGAATTGAAAGGGAAAATTCCAACCTCAGGAGATAGTGGTTAAATTAGCCTTTAGCTTTATCTTCAATATTTCATGTTTTGTTTTTAAATAAAGAAACAAAGAGTGTTAATAAATGTTACAAAATGTTAATGGTTATTTCTGAATTAATGGTGAGAATATTGGTGTAGGGTTAGTTTTGTTGTTATTATTCTTTGTACTTTCCTATATTTCTAAAACTTCTCAAAACATAAGAGAATTTCTTTTAAAAATGGGAAGAAACTACACCAAAATAGTAACAGTGATCATCCATTTATATTTCCTTCTGCTTTTCTGTAATTTGCAAAACTTTTATAATAAAGAAATCTATAAAGGGACGGAAACCACCAAATCATTT
Organism: Lyroderma lyra; assembly: GCA_004026885.1. NCBI lineage: Eukaryota > Metazoa > Chordata > Mammalia > Chiroptera > Megadermatidae > Lyroderma > Lyroderma lyra. The sequence continues at coordinate 182,721 of PVJL010001329.1, forward strand.
TGTTTTGTTCTAAAGTTTTGTTTTTAGCAAACTTAATCCTAATATCTGGAGATAATGTCAGTACAGAATCAACACTGAGCTATCTTATGCAATTTTATATACATTCTTATTAATATTGCATTGTAATATTGTATCTAAGGAATAGAATATATGAGGGCTCTCCAGCAAAAAAACAGCCAATAACACCTCTATTTTTCATATTACATGACTGGATACTTTCTGGACAGCTGTGATATATTTGCCTAAATGTGCACACATTCTGATATCCTAAATTGTGGTTACTACACAGAATGATGGATACATTCAAAATTAGTAGAAATGAAGTATTTACTGGGCTTAGCTAGGGTTGCTCTCACAATCTGTTTTACCATTCATTGCATTCATATTAACAGTTGGGTAACAGCAGGTGTGAGTGGGTAAAATGACTCTAAATCACAATCACGTGGGGGAAGTTAGAAAAATTGTACGGAGCATGGAAACCTTTTTACTTTTGTAGCTATCTGAGCAAGCAAAGCTTGAGTTTCCATGTCTAGTGACAGATTTATTTTAATGTAATTGAATAATTGGAGTTTTCCACTGTCAGAACCTTTTATCCACTTCATTACTTAGGGGATTAAAAGAAAATTTGATCTGGTGTTTTATGGAGCTTTCTCTTCCCAGGGACCCAGAGAGGGAAAAATTAGGAGCACATGACCTTGGATATGATCTGTTTCCGCTGCATCTGAGTGAACACAGTATATACTAGATCACTGCCAAAAGTTTTAAGTCTGCCTCTCACCTCTATTGTCTCAGAATGATTGGGTTTTAGAGCTGGGAGAGGAAACCTTAGAAATCACTGAATTCTCTTAATTTTCCAGGTGGAAAAATTAGGGTATGATTTTGGCAGGAACTTATTTCATAAGTTTATTAAACTTATGCATACACTACGACCTGGCAATTCAACTTTTGAAAGCTACCACAGAGAAGCCAACAGAGATATTCAAAGATGTTAATTGCAGTATTGTTTGTAACAGAAGGAGGGGAGAGAGGGAAGGAGAGAGAGGGGAGAAGGGGGAGAGAGAGAGAAATTATTAGTAAGAAAATGTCTAATAAAACATAAAATATTCATACCATGAAGCATTTAATGATCTAGATCTAAGTGGATGGATGTCAAAAACAAAATTAATCAAAGAGCCAAGTAGCAGAAACTTGTGAAAAAATATACTTACATAAAAACTCATAGAACAATACAATTTTTACATGGATACAATATGAAAATCCCCTAAAATATCTAAAATTGTGCTGTCCAATACAGTAGCTACTAGCCATGCTACCTAGTTACAGATTCATAAGATCACTTAGCTGGGATATAGTAAAACCAAAATCACTGCTGAAGTATTCTTGGCATGAGGAAATATTTGTGTCATTCATGAGTGGATGGAAGAAAGGATTCATTCATTCATTCATTCACAATCATTTATTTACTACATGTTAAGCCCTGGGTTCAACCTTTGAAAACAAAGTTCAATCAGATGCCAACCCAGCCTCAGAGGACAAACTAGACAAGTGTCTTCGACATATACTGAATGTCTTCCTGTGGCAAACCCTGTGAGAGGCCTAGGGTTAGTGATGAACAAAACAAAGTCCCTGTCCTCATGGAATTTGTAATCTACAGCAGGGTTTCTCCCTCAACATTCTGGACATTTTTTTTAAATTCTTGAAGCTTCTTCTTATTATTAGTTTCAGGTATACAAAACAACATAGTTATTAGACATTTACACATCTCACAAAGTGGTAACTCCAACAAGTCTGCTACCCATCTGACACCCTATGTAGCTATTACAATACCATCGACTATATTCTCTATGCTTTATATCACGTGACTACGTTTTTTCATTATGGTTGACATTCAGTATTATTTTATATTAGTTTCAGCTGTACAGTGTAGTGGTTAGGCATTTATATCATTTATGAAGTGACTCCTCCCAATAAATCTAGTACTCATCTGACACTATACATAGTTTTTACAATATTATTGACTATATTCCCCTGACTATATTTCACATCTCCATGACTATTTTGTAACTACCAATTTTTACTTCCTAATCCCGTCACCTTTCTCACCCCCTCAATTCCCCTCCCATCTATCAGTTTGTTCTCTGTATCTATAAGTCTATTTGTTTTATTTGTTCATTTATTCTGTTCTTTAGATTCCCCATATACTCGTAAGTGAGGTCCTGTGGTATTTGTCTTTCTCAATCTGACTTATTTTACTTAGCATAATACCCTCCAGGTCCATCCATGTTGTTGCAAATGATAAGATTTCATTCTTTTTTATGGCAGAGAAGGACTCCATTGCATTTATGTACCACGTCTCTTTCTCCAGTTGTCTATTAACATTATGGACATTTTGATGGGTGATTCTGTCCTGGGACTGTAGGATGTTCAGCAGCGTCCCTGACCTCTACTCACTAAACATCACCCCAGCAAGACAAACAGAAATGTCTTCAGACATTGTCAAACACGTCCTGGGAGACAAAACTGCCCACATTGAGAACTATAGGGAAAGAGAAACATTAATCAAATCATAACAGATTATTTAAACAATGACAAATGTGTGACTGTTGTGATAGGGTCATGTGGGATGTTTTAAAAACATTTACCAGGGGCCTGGCCTAGTCTTAAAGGGGTAGATGCGGAATGCTCCCTTGAGGATATGACAGAATTGTCTGCTCATTTAGCCAAACTTGGAAAAAACTTGCCTGCCATGGAGATAGTTCTGAATAAATAAGTCCATGGCAATGGTCTGGGGAAGTCAGATGTGAAAGTACAGAGATAGCAGGTTTCTCTAGGAGAGTGAAGGTAGGCTGAGTTTTGAGGCATAAGTATCCATTTCAGATCCAACTACCTAAAGCTAACCCAACTGGCACAGCTTGGGCAGACTGCCATGAATTTAAGACTAAACCAGCTAATAAAAAGTGGAGAATAGCTTACAGGTCCCTTTTCCCTCACCAAAGATCTGGAGGTCAGAAATAATAAAGCAAAATGAGAATCAGGATCTACTACATTTCTCATTTCTCTAAGAATTTGGACAAATACTCCGCCAGACTCCAAGCCTTTACAACAAAAGTGAGTCCTTTGAGGGAAACCTAAGACCTGTTAAATCACCAAATACATCCATCCCCGGTGGCCATGGGAGCAGCGAGTCCCCGTTGGAAGTGCGATCAGATCTTTGCTCCTTTCCTTAATGAGGCCAAAAGGGACTGCTTGGAGCTAAGTCATCTATTTTAATATTTTGAGAATTGAGTTTTTAAAGTCCCTTTGCATCCTGCTCTAACTTCATTTTTTCTCCCCTGAAAAGCAGTGGTCCTGGACTGCAAGCGAGGGAGCTTAGCAATCTCTTGTCCTACTCATTTATTTTATACATGGGCAAACTAAGGCCCAGAGAGGGGAAACATCTGGCTCAAAGTTGCACAGCTATTTGTGGCAGAGTCATTCTCAATATTCATGAGCTTCCCCCCTCATTGAGAACAAAAGAATATATGTAAATATATATTTTACACACACACACACACACACATCCCAAAAGTGATACAGCTAAAGGCAATGTGGGTATGATCCTGGAACAGAAAAACCAGTGAAGTCCAAATAAAGTCTGGAGTTTAATAGTAATAATGTACTAGTATTGGTTTCTCAGTTTTGACAAATGTTCCATGGTTATGTAAGATGTTAACAGTAGAGCAAAGTGGGTAAGGAATATGAGGAGTCTCTGTACTATTTTCATATGTCTTCTATAAATCTTATATAATTCCCTAATAATATTATTTTCAAAAAAGTAATAAAGGTGCATTAAGACAAGTTCAAACAAAACGGAAGTGTTTCAAGAAACAGTAATAGGAGTTCCCTGATGGTGTAGTGGCTTAAGGCTTCGGCGCTGGCGCTGTCAGTGCTGCGGCCTGGGTTCAATTCCCAGTCAGGGAGCTACCCACATACCAACAAAAAAGCAAAAAAAACAAACAAAAAAAAACAAAAAAAAAAAAACAAAGAAAAAACAAGAAACAGTAATAAAAGTGGGGCATTGTATTTCTGTCCCTAAAATTTAACCACTTTTGATAGCTCAGTGTGTCTCTTTCCAGGCATTTTCTTTTATCTTATTCAAACATACACATACAGTTTTAAATATTCTATCTCATTTAACCCTTCAAACAACATGAAATTGGCATTATAATCAAATGAGAAAACTGAGGCTGAGAGAGTGTGAAGTAACTGGCTCAGGGTCACAGCCAGCAAATGTGAAAGCAGACTCTACCTGACTCCAAACTCCATGCTGTTCCCGGTGTCCTGCACAAGGGCACTCAGCTCAGGAGGTGAATGGGGACCCCCTCCATGCCCCCCAAGTCATGTACTCTGGCAAGGGCTCCATGTGCCAGGAGGATGGGGGCCTCTTTTACTTGGCACAAAGGCTCCCTACAGGCAAGCAACAGCCCTCCTCTTTCCCTCTCTCTTATGCCAAGAGAATGGCGATGCTGGCCATGGCCTTGATTGCTATAGAAAACAGTGAGTGATTTAGGATGTGTTTCATGTTGCCAGTGGTGAAGGATGAGAAGAGGGGTGTATTCTGAAAATATCAGGAAACTCAAAGGTGGGGAATTTCATAATATGTTACACAAGCCTGAATTCAGCAGATGATGGCCACGCATTTTGGGTCCTCTGATGTTAACCAATACCAGAGGATTCAAAACACAAACTATGTTCAGCTCTCTTTCCCAAAGCAATGTGCTTCACTTGCCAGGAATGGAATTTTCACACATTTAAGGTCAAAGTGAAATTTCTGGGAGGGATCTCAGTGAATCATAAAGCCAGTCACCACGTTCAGGGGCTCTGAATAGGAGGAAATCGGAACAACAATATGCTGAGTTTTTCAACACTGACCTGTGGGCAGTCCAGGATCCTGAGCCCTGTGTGACCTTCCCAACAGAAAAATTACCTTGGGTTACATTACCAGAGTGGCATGCTGAATAATTCACTGGCAAAACAAACTGTGTCTCCCCTTAGAAAGGAGAAAACTAGACAGAACCTTCCCTCTGGGTCAAACCCAGCATTAAGCACTTTTACATGTTCTCACTTAATCCTCACACCTCTCTGTAAGGACTGTACTACTATCACCCTCATTTTATAGGCAAGGCAACTGAGGCCCAAAGAGAAGTGACCCACCCAAATGTCACAACTACTAAGCAGCTGAGAAAGGATCCTAACTTAGGTGCATTGACTCAAAAGCAGAGGTTTTTCTAAATGTTTCCAAGTAACTTTGCAAACAAACTATATATATGAGTATATTTTAACTTCCTCAACTTAAAAAAAAATGCTTCTACAGCATATGCTATCCCCACACTGTGGTTTATATTCAGAGACCAGATGGTAACATAAAAACCAACAGTCTTTTGCAGCACTCACACTGGTTCTGGTCACACTTTTCTACCCTCACGGAAGATCTAAACACATTTGATGTGACACTCAAGTAACAGATTCCACATTTCAAGCCTAGTATAATCTGTTTACTTTACATCTGACTTTTTCTAAGGTTGGCCCCATTCTATCGTGACATCAACTAACATTATATATATTTATGAAGCTTTCTCAACATTTTATTATGAAAACTTTCAAATATATAGACAAGTTGAAAGAATTTCATAGGAACACTAATACACCCACCACATAGATTCTACCATTAACACTTTACTATATTTCTAATTTTAATTGTTTTTAATAGGTGCCAAGAACTCTGCATGCATTATTACACTTGATTCACACACACACAAACACACAAAAAAACTCTTTGAAGCTGGTATTATTATTATTCCCATTTAATAGATGAAGAAATGGAAGCTCAAAGAGTTGGAATGACAGATAAACGTTTGTCTGCAAAGCCACTCCTCTAGTTATATTCACAAAGATGGAAATCAACTTTAGTTGAATTTAATGAAATTAAATGCAGTGAATGTTGGAGATTTGTTTTCTGAATCAGAGAAGTAGTTTCCAGGTGTAAAATTCAGCAAAGGAGTCTATGTGTTTAGCAGGAAGGTATTTGTTGTTTTGGATTCCGCAGACAGGGTATCAATGATTTTTATTTTAAAAAAGGGTACAGCAGGGATATATGCACAAAGATGTTTGCTGCAGTGTTATTTAAAATGAGAAAAAGTGGAAACAATCTAAATTCCCCAAATTAGAAAAACAGTCAATTATGGTATATAATACCATATGCTCAAAAGATGGCATATGATGCAAATGTTAAAAATTATCTTTCCTTTGCAGCATAGAAATATTTTTCAATCTAGCATAGGACATACGTGCCCAATCCAAATATAATGTGGTAGTCAGGGATGTAAATGTTAAGACTGCATATTGTTCTCTTCAGCATAGGAAAATAATAGATTGAATATCAGAGCAAGAAAGGCATAGGATTCCAGAAGAAAAGGATCTGTAAAGGACACTATCACCTGGGACATGTATTGGATGCATTTAGCTTAGTCTTGAAAAGCCTACTATAAGCTATAACAACAAGTCACCAGCATCCTTCATGGTGCACACATTTATGGAGCACTCCTTGGATGCAGATACTGGAGACTCACTGATAGAGAAAAGAGGTTCCTAGCTTTGTGAGGATGGCAGTTTGTATAGGAAGCAACTGTCCTACCTTATTTCTGGGTAACATCAAGTGACTGATTGAGAAAAGACTCCTCCATCTGATAACACATACCTAGAGCAGTGATTCTCAACCAGGGGTGGTGTTCCACAACCACCCTGCCCCCTGCGTGCATGCATGCACACATACATACACACACACACACACACACACACACACACACACACACACACCAGGGACATTTGGCAATATCTGCAGAAACTTTTGGTTGTCACAACTGGAGATTGGGGGCAGTGTTACTATCATCTACAGGGCAGAGATCAGGGATGCTGCTAAACAACCTAAAATGCACAAAACAGCCCCCCGTCACTCCCCAAACAAAGAATTATCTAGCCCAAATGTCAATAGTGCTGAGGTTGAGAAACTCTGACTTAGGGAGGCTACGGGCATTCTGTCCTGGAAGTTAAAGTGAAGGAGAAACCTGGGGTGTGGGAGGGGCGGGGGGATAAGATGGCAGCCCTGGGGAGATGTGTGTGCAGGGGAAAGAAGATTTGCCTGGGTGATGAAGGTTGTTAGGCAAACCTATGGGTAGAAATAGTCCCAATTTACTGAAATCCTACTCCAAAAGTTAATTTGTAAATTGCTTCTTTGGCATATCTTAGATCCCCTGCCTGCCTCTCTCCAGAAGGAGACCATCTGGTGAAAATGAAAGGCTCTGGAGATAAAATCAGAAGATTTGGGTTGGATCCCAACTTTGTAATAATGAAAATCACTTTATTTTTCTGAGCCTGTGTTTTCACTTTTGAGAAACGGGCTGGAAATGTCCCCTGCTCTCATTGCTGAGGTAAGAACAGGTGTTTGAACGTGTCTGGCTTTCTGTAGAGGCTCAGAGGTGACATTGTCATTATTATTGTTGTTCATTTATTCACAGTGTATCATTGAATGCTTATAAAATAGAACATATTGTATGTGCCCAATTTTTGCTCAATATGTGTATCCGCCGAGAAAATAGTCTAGAAGTAATTAGATCAAGTGGCTAAGACAAATTGTCCCTGAGTGAGGAGACATAAAACAAACAGAAACAAATACATCACCACTGCAATTAGATAGTAAACACCTGTTATTTAAACTCTTAAAATATTTTTTCAAGATATTTTATGATATGAAGAAATACTTGGGATGCAATTTAAGCAAAACCTAAAGCAAGATAGAAATTGTACCGACTCATGCAGCCCAATACAACGACCACTACCCCGATGTGGCTGCTGAGAACCTGAAACATGGCTAGTCCAAACTGACATGTGTTGTAGTGTAGTGAACAATTAAAAAGATTTAAAAAGAATGTAAAATATTTCATTCATAATTTTTATGTTGATTGTATGATGAATTGACAATATGTTGGATCTCTTGGGTTAAATAAAATACATTATTAAAATTAACTTGACCTACTTATTTTCATTTTTCTTTAATGAGGCTCCCAAAACATTTTTACATACGTGTCTCACATTTGTGGTTCACATATTTCGTTTGAATACTGCTGATATAAACAATATAAACTTGACCATGTAATAAAAAAATGCAGAGAAAAAAGAAATGGAAAAATACCAAACTCATTATCGTGAATGAATCTAAATGATAGGATTGTGGGTGATGGTTTTTTTTTTTTTTACCTTTACATTTTCTGTGCTTTCCAAATGTTCTGTGTGCAGATAACCCTGTGATAATCTGAAAAGGGGCAAAATGAGCCCAGACTCTCTCCTGTATTCCAGGGCAAAAATTGTTCTTTCTTAAATGATTGCATCATACGGGGACTGTTATTTTGTGGATTGAAAACTGATTTTGTAGCTAGCTGGCCTTTCCTATGGTCCAGGGTTTGAAGGGGAAGGTCTAACATTCTGCTTCCTGCTCTCCATGGGGACAGGGACATCTTCCTTGGGCCTGCTCCACAGAAAGGGAACCGAGGGAGTGAGGAGTGTGAAGAACAGCTCTGTGGATGCTCAGAACATCCCTGGGCAAGGAAATGAGTCACCCAGTGAGTCAGCCTCGACGCCCTGCTTTCATTCTTGGTATTGTTCCACCTCACTGCTCCTCTGTCTGTCACCCTTTCCCCCTGAACGACAAGTGTGGCCTTGAGACAACCCAGGCAGATCTGGCTCCTGGGTGCTGAGCAGCTGAGGTGCCTCATTTATGGAGCTGCCTCCTTTCACCCTCATGGCTACTCACTTTACACAGGTTATTAGCATTCCCTTTTCAAAAATGAGGAACTGAAGCACAGAGAGGTTAAATACATTGGTCAAGGACTCACAGCTAGGAAGAGCCTGAGATGAGATTCAAATTCAGGTCTGACTCCAAAGACTGTCTGCCCAACATGGCAGGACCCCACCACCTTGGTCTTTCCTAGGGCTCTCACCTCAGTCTACCCCCACAACAAGACCAAGAAGTAATCACTTTGTGTCTTTCCATCACTCCATATTTCAGGTGCCCTGACTGAAATGACCCAGGCATCTGATATATAGGTGCTTTGCTTGCCCCTTTCCGAAAGACGTCTCCAGGAAAAAGTCTAAGAGTCTGGTATCAGACATTTACATCGAAGTATGACTTCAGGTCTGTAATCCTCCTTCAGGGAGCATCTGTGGATGAAGTTCTACTCCAATTGTGGGGGAGATCTGGGGAAGAAAGAGGGTGTTCTCAGTTGCGCTCCCTCCTGAGAACAGGAGCCAACCTACTCAAACAGCCGACCAAGTCCTGCCTTCAGTCTACCAGCAGGGTGGGTGGGGCCAAGGCCAAGTAAGCAGATGCTCATGGGATGTGGCTGCCACAAAATGCCACCCCCTCACAGATTCCACCAGTGGAGAGTCATGCCCAGGCATTAATCATTTTCCTTTCTTTTAAATCTTATTTATTTTTTTTGGAAATTTAGTGTTTTATAGGTAATACATACACATGATTCAAAAATTATATATAAGGGCTATCTGGAAAAAATATCCAGCCATAAATGCCTCTATTTTTCATAGTATGTGGCTGGATACTTTGTGGATATCCCTTATAGTAAGGATTATATGTAAATTTATATAAAATTATATACACTATATCATTTAAACCATGTAAATGCATTACACACACACACACACACACACACACACACACACACACGTTATACTGAAATGCCTTTCTACTACCTGGTCCCTCAACTGCCTAGTTCCTACCCCACCCCCATGGTCACTGCTGTTTTTAATTTCTTGTGTATATTTTCAGAGTTTTTTAATACACAAATACACATACTGCCATCCTTCTTTTTTCTACAAAAGTGCTAGCTCTCTTTACAAAAGTAAAAATGCTGGAGAAATGCAACTGAGTGAAAAGTAGTCTATAGCTATTTTCTTCCTGCAAGCACTAAGTCAGGCCCTTCCCTTTGTTTTTACATCTCAATAGTCATTTAATGAGGCATAACTTATATACACACAGGAAAATTTACCCTTTGTAGTGGGTCATTCTGCAAGTTTTGACAAATGCATATAGTTGTGTAGCCACTAAGACAATCAATATATAGAACAGCTCTATCACCTCCCTCCAAAAGTATTTCATGCTCCTTTGTAGTCATCCACTACCCACTTGCCACCCCATCTACACTCCCATCTTCAGCCTCTAGCAACCACTGACATGGTCTCTGTCCTTATAGTCTTGTCTTTTCCAGAATGTCATATAAATGGAGTCACACAATATGTAATCTTCTGAGTCTGCCTCCTTTCACTTAGCAGACTCTGCTGGAGATGCATCCTTGTTGTATATGTTGTGTGTATCAGTAGTTGGTTCCTTGTTTTTGGTGAGTCACAATCCATTGTACAGATGTCCCACTGTTTGCTCATCCATTCATAGTTGAAGGACATTCGGGTTACTAGCAGTTTGGGCAAGTATGACTAGAACTGCTATAAATATTTGCATACAGATTTTTGTGTGAACATGCATTTTCATTTCTTTTGGGTGACGACAAAGGAAGGGGATTGTTGGGTCAAAGGGAGAGTGTGTATCATCTTGTTTTATATTTGCATAACAGTCTTGTGCCCTGGTCTTGTTAGCTTCATTCTCAGAGGGGAAATCTGAGGGCCAGAGAGGTTGGGTAGTCTGTCTACCACATCACCCATCAGAGAAGTGGTAGAGCTGAGATTTCACCTCAGATCTAACAGGGAAAAATGACCCAACCCTCCTCTGGTAACTGCAATGTAATTCTGTCTTTCTGCCACTCTGTTAAAATGTGTCAGAGACACAAGGTGTTAGGGATAAAGGTATTAATAAAATACAAACCTCACTTTCTTTCTCATTTTGGCTCCCTTACAAGTATTCAGACTTCGGGTGAGAGGAAATCCTAGTGGGGCCCCCTCTAGGCTGGTAATATGCTCGATTGCCTTGAGAATACCAGCTTTCCCAAAGGGAATGAATCCTAATGTTTATGGGTGGGTATGGAATGTGCTCTTAAAAGTTTATAGTTCACTTAACATGCATCGTCTCATCAGAGAACGATTTCACAAGGGGGGTGGACCTGTCTCCCTGGACCCACCCACGGAGCCTCCAACACCTGATGAGCATCGAGCCGAAGAAGGCTATTTGTGACCCTCATTATTTCACTCTATTCTGAGCTGCGTGTCCCTCCCTTTGCACAATGACAACCTGGTAATTTCGAATGCCCTCGTGGCACGCCTGGATTGGCAGGGTGGTGGCCTGGAAAAGGCACAGGCCTGAGACTCCATTCCTTCCCTCAGGAGTTTTTTGGGCATTAGGAGGGCTATATGAGTGTCCAGGATGGGACCTGGCACTTAGGAGGCAGTCAACAAACACTGGTCCCCTTCCTTTTCCCTGACAGAGGGGACAGGAACCAAGCCAGCAAACAAGACACTTGGAGGTTAGCCTCTACCACCAAGGGGCTGAGTGCTTGAAGGAAGTCACCTTCCCACTCTGTGCCTTCAGTTTCCACATTCATAAAAGTGGACCAGGTCCAAGTTCACGATATGAAATGCAATTATAGCCTTTCTTTCAGCCTTAAGAAGAAGAATTAAGGGGACAACTCCTTCATCTCTTGGCTGCCCAGAGGGCCCTGCCCTCTCCAAGGAGAGAGGAGATTTTACAGCTGTGGAGAAGCAGTTAGAAACAGCAGGCAGGGGCCTGAATCTTATTGATCACATAAGGACAGGCCCCACATGGGGAACTGAGGGAATCATTTGGTTGTGCAATAAACAGATTGTCTGTCTCACACTCATTGTAGGAGCTTCTGAGTCTCTGTAAAGTGCAAATAACAATGGCATGTGCCTCCTTGGGTTGTGGGGATGGGAATCAGGAGGGCATATGTACCTTGCTTAATCTCACTGGATTGTTTTGGGGTGAAATGAGACCACGTTTGTGAGCTAGAGGATTCACATGAGTTCCGTTTGGCCTGCATGTACGGTGACCAACTTGTCCTGGTTTACAGTGAAAGTTGCACACCCCAGGAACCTCGTAGTCCTAGGCAAACTGGGATAGTTGGTCACCCTACCTGCATACCCATTTCTTTAAACTCATAGCCAATGTTAAGAATTTAAAAGTTCACCTTAAACATTCCAAATGTTTGGAATCTTTTAAAAACTAGAGAACCTGGCAACTCTGGGCCCACATTTGCACATGGAAACAGTGGGCTGGGGCTGAGTGGTGGTGGCTTCTTTAAAATTAATCAAGCACTCACCACTTTGCCACGATCCTCATCACTCCCTTTTGATTGACAACCATCCACCCACTTCACTCATTGATATTACCTGACTGGCCCCTGTATCCTTGGACTTTGCAATTGTTGGTGAAAATTTACTCTAACCTCTGAAGACCTTAAAAATTTAAGAGATGAAACTTCAAAAGGTTGCTCCTATGTTGCTCCTCTTCAAAGGGTCCAAGATAAGAACATTGTAGTGGCTACAAAGCACCGTTAATCTTCTATCTGGTGTTCTATATTCAAAAACAGAGTAACATAAACTAAAAGAATCTACAACTGTTTTACCATAAAATTTAAAGTATTGCCATTTTCTATCATAAAAGAAAATGCAAACATGGACGTTTTCCTCCTGAATTGAACCTCAAGCACAAATGCTAATGGCAAGTAACAGAAAAGTAATCTAAAGCAGTTTAAGAAAGAAGAGAGAATGAGAGAGTGGGAGAGGGTGGGGAGAAAGAGAGAGAGAGACTGATTTAATGGCTGCCATAATCACACTGCAGAGAATGGGGACTGAGTCCAGGGTCAACAAGATTTAGAGGCTCAGGCTCTGCCCCAGCTAGGACTCTGTCCCCACGTCTCTCTGCAGACTAGCTTCATTCTCTCAGGCCAGCTACTGCATGTGGAGGAGGAAAGGAACAAATGCAGCACTGGGCTCACGTTTTTACTATTTGAATCCCAAAAGGAGGGGGGAAAAGGATGGGTGGTGAGTGGTGGTAGTCCTCTCTTCTTCACCAGTTACAACATTCAGTTAGAAAAATCCTAGGGAAAAATTCTGGTTGGCCTGGCTTAGTTCCTACGGCTGTTTCTGGACCAATCAGGGGTCTGTTCTCAGAAGAAGGGCAGGGTGTTAGGGAAGCCCAAATCATAGTTACCAACAGGTTGCTCTCTGTGGATTTAAATGATCTCTATTGCTCTCCAGGTTGGAAAGATCTTCTCTGCAGTCTAGTTGTTTTGATACCAATGACAGGAACCATGATTCCTTACTATGTGTCAGGTACATATATTATCTCATTTAATTTTCTCATGGACCCTCTAAGGGAGTTTATTATCCCTGTTTTACAAATGAGGAAACTGAGACACAAAATAGTTAAGCAGCTGGTCCAAGTGGCAGACCTGGGTTGTGAACCCTGCCCATCTGGCCAGAAATCACATCCCAGTCATATCACAGCTGCCTATCTGAAGAGAGCTACGGACAGTAGTCCTCCCTCCCACTTCTGCACGGTTTCACTTTCTGCGGCTTCAGTTACCGGGGGTCAACCGTGGTCCGAAAAATAGTAAATGGAAAATTCCAGAAATAAACAATTTATAAGTTTTAATTGCATGCTGTTCTAAATAGAGTGATGAAATCTTGCACCATCCTGCTCTGTTTGGCCCAGGACGTGAATCATCCCTTTGTCCAGGGTCTCTACGCTATTTACGTTACCCAAATGTTAGTTACTTAGCAGCCATCTCAGTTATCAGACTGACTGTCGGGTACTGCAGTAACCCTTATTTTACTTAATAACTGCCCCACAGCACAATTTGGACTTGCCAAAGAGAAGCCATACGGTTCCTGTATACATAGGAAAAGAACAGTTTATATTGGGTTTGGTGCTATCTGTGTCTTCAGGCATCCACTGGGGTCTTGCAGTGTATCCCCTGTGGATAAGGAGGGATGACTGTACTAGATGAGGAGAGATTTGTCACAAGTGCCTGTGTGCTAGCAGTGTTCACAGGTGTGATCAGTAGTGGTGTGGCTTTCCATTTGTAAGTGTGGGTGAAGGACTGGGCGAAAGGTCCCCCAGATTCCTGCCATGCTTGCTGCCTGTGCTGGGGAAGCTGACTTTGATCTGCCGCTGAGCCACTGGGCACAGCACTATCTGTTCATCTAGCCCTCGCCGGGCAGCTTGGCCCAGACTCTCCTGCTGATGCATTTTTGTTTCTTACAAGTCTGCATCCAGTGACCCGAGCCCTGCATCACAAATCAGAAAAATCACATTTTGATTTTTTTTCTTTGTGTCCCTGGTCCTGGCTCTGTCCCTAACAGAATACAAATAACAACACGTTCAACATTTGTCTGGGTTTTAGGGGAATTCAATTCAGTTCAACAAGTATGTAGTGAATTTCTACTCTGAGTCTGACTATGAGGCCAGGGTTGTAGCCATGAATGAGAAGCAGACTCTGCCCTAAAAATATTTAGGTTACATTTTTCCTTTACCCTTATCTCTAAATGGCTCCATTCTGGATTAGGCAAAAACATTCTTGGAGGTCTGGGTCCCTTCAGTTTCTCAACTTTCCCAGTTCCTCCTATGGATCAGTCTAATTGTTCTAAAATGCTGCTCTCATTCCACAGCTAGGATGTCCTTTTTGCCCCTGCGGCTAAATCAGACCTTTAAATCAAGCCTTGCTTATGTCAATAGCCTTTTCCTTCACTACCTCCACCAGATGAAATGATTTGTTCCCTGTACTGTTACCCTGTAGGAATTAGGTTTGTCTGTCAATGCCTCCCAGTCCGTAGCCCTTCTGTGGAAACTGTCCTTCTACCTGCAGTTCTTGGTAAGCTCGAGCAGCCATGTTTTAATCAAGATGATTTGTCTCCTGACCACAGCTGATTGGTTCTGAGTGGTCACCTGACCCAGGATAGCCTGAGCTGAGCCAATCAGCTTCTGTTTCCCTGATATTCTAGCCTGAAAGCTCAGAGAGATGGAGCATATTGTGATGTTAAGGGATCAAGCTTGCACCAAGTAAAATCCTAGTTAAAGAGAGAGGCAGGAGAATGGAACGTACAGAGAGAAAGGGCCAGAGGACAGAGACCAATGATGAAGCATGTCTGGGGAAGCGGAAGGGAGGAGAACCAGCTCGATTTACCAGGTCAAGCCTCCTTATGTCCCTTTTGAATGGCCTTCCCTAGCCTTGGATGTCTGGTATACCTTTCAATAGATTCTCAATTAATTTAGCAAGTTTAACATGGTCTCAGCTTCTTGCAACCAACAGTGACTAGAGCATCAAAATATTTCATGCATACTATTGTTATCACAGTTATTACAATAAGATGCAAATATTCTTCCTATCTCCAAAAGATGGTCATGTCTTTTTATTTGTTTTATATCTCCACCATTTTTGCTTGCCTCTGCGCCTAGCACATGGTCTACGCTCACTAAAGGCTTGATGAAGGAATGAAGGAATGTTCATCTCCTCTAAATCTCTCTGCCTGGCTTTCCAGCCGTTCCCCATCTGGCCCCATATCTAACCTCATTTCCCACTACTCTTCACTACACACCCTTCACTGTGGTTAAACCAGTCTCACCAAGGCAGCAACTCATTTCTCTGGCCTTTCCTCATGCTGGAATGCCCTCCTCCCTCTTCTTCACCTATTTATCCTTCTAATGTCAGCCCCCTCCTCCTTCATTCATTCCTCAAATATTTACTGAATGCCCGCTCTGTGTCAGGCATTATGCTAAGTGCCAGGCTACAGCAGAGGACAAAATAGATAGGTTTTTCTGTCACCATTTGCTTATTACCTTATGAACTTGCTGCATGAAACCTTCTCCAAGAGCCCTACCCCCACCCCCAACGCCCACTCATCTCTCTCCTCTCTTACATCTTAAAAGATTAATTCTAGGACCTCACACCACTGAATAACAGTTTCTCTTGAATTTGTTTTGCCCACCACCAAGCCTCCTCCTGCTAAGTGGATTTTATGTGCCTGGAGGGCTAGAACCTGAGTTTTGTACTTTTTCAATTTATATATATGTGGCTCAGCACTGGGGACACAGTGGGCACCTAAAAAATAATTCTTCATGGCCTGCCTGCCGGCCTGATTGATTGAAAGTGTCTCCTGCCCTCTTGGCCTGGAAAATGGAAGGACAGAGAAGTAGTTGTCTGTCTTTGCAATCCCAGGAATAAACATCAGCCTGGGTTTCAGTTGATCCCAAGAACCCTGGCCATAAAGCACCATCTAAATCCAGGGTAGAGATGAACAAATAGAGGTTTTATTTGTTCTGTTTAGTCCTGGCTCCTCTGGAGGAGAGCTTCACAAACCTCCTCACCACAAACCCATGCTAACAAACAAGAAGCCACTTCTCTGACAGCCTCCAGTACAGCGTCCTTTTACCTAGGAGTCAACTCCCTTGTCTCCAGCTCTTCTGAAAGACACCTTTCAGCTCGAGTCCTTACTGGGTGGGAGGGGAAAAAAATAGGGGCACCAGATTTCATTCTCTCCCCAGACATAAGCAAAGGTGGTTCATCCCAAACCAAGTCCAGCAAGCCCTCACCACAGAATTTCCCTGCATAAAGAAAGTGCCTTTTTGAAACACAAAGTTACTCTTTCAACTCAGAAAGGGAAAAAATAATCTGCCAACCAACCCCAAAACTTGCACCTGGCCAAAATCTTGAGGTCGATGGTAGGATCGAAGTGAATCATTTCTCTTTGCTCTGATTGCATCAGCGACAGGCGGCAAGGAGCTGCTTGGTCCCCAGCAGAGGCCTCATACCACATTTGTGCCTATTTCTGATTCTCTTTCTGTCTGTAAACAGAGCCGTCTTAAACTAAGGACAGGAATTGGGTTCAACCCACTGGTTGAGTCCAAAGGCAGATGATTCTCAGAAAACAGTTGTTGTACCCATTAGGGGCTATTCCTCTTGAGTCAAGCTCAAATCCAATTAGATCCATCTCTGTCCCCTATTTGACATGCTCCACAATGCCTCTGACATGAAGTTTTAGCTTATAGGTATCCAAAGCTCCACAGTAATAACTAGCACTTTTAGAGCAGTCTTCCTAAGTACTCCGCCCTTGCCAATCTTTATTTATATGTTTAGTCGTGTAAATATAACCCTCCCTATCCACGGGTTCTGCATCCACAGATTTAAACAACCACCAATCAAAATATTTGGAAAAAAGTTACGTTGTTGCCAATGTACACTGTGTAGTCAGGCCTAAGATGGTTGTGTCAGTACTGAACGTGTACAGGTTTCTTTTCTCCTCAGTATTCCCTAAACAATACAGTATAACTATTTACATAGTCTTTACATTGTATTAGGTATTATAAGTCATCTAGAGATTACTTAAAGTATACAGGAGGATGTGCATGGGTTATATGCAAATACCATGCCATTTTATATAAGGGACTTGAGCATCTAGGGACTTTGATATCCAAGGGGGTTCCTGACACCAATACCTTTGGATACCAAGGGACAACTGTATTTCATTAGATCCTAAGAACAACAACAAACCCCTACGAGGCAGACATGACGATTATTCTCTCTTTTACAGTACAAAAACTGAGGCCCAAAGAAGTTAGATGGCTTGTCCACATGTAGCAATTGGCTGAGCCAGGACTGGAACCCCAAGCCAGCTGATTTCAAAACCCATTTTCTTCATCACTATGCTAATTGTTCTCTTTTTCTTCTCAGCTTTCCAAGGACTTCCCATACTCTGAAGACTGAAGAAAATTGCATTTCCTCCCAGGTATCTACAACCCTCTCTGGCCTTCCCTTAACTAGCTTACTACCCCTTGTCTACCAACACTGCTCAGGTCATTTTGAAACAATCATTTATTCATGCAACAAATACTGAACAGTATATGTGCCAGGTACTGTTCCAGGACACAGCAGTGAACAAAACAGATAAAAATCCTTGTCTTCATGGGCGTTGCATTCTAGTGGAAGGAGAAAGATACTAAAGAATATAAACATATGAAAATATATGTATATTAGATGGCAATAAGTGTTAAAGAGAGAAATTAGGCAGAGAAAGGAGACAGAGAAAATGTGAGAAAATGTACAATTTTAGGCAGGGTGGTCAGGGGAGGCCTTAAGGAGGTATCAGACTTAAGATCTAATGGACATGAACCATGTAGGGGAAAGAGCATTTGAAACAGAGGGAAGGGCAATTGCAAAGCCACAGAGTCAAGAGGGTACCTGGTGCATTAAGGAAATAACAGCAAGGAGGCCAGTGTGGCTAGAGTAAAACAGGTGACAGAAAGAACAGTTGGAAATGAGATGAGACAGGTAGGGAGAGGAGGCCAGACTGTGTGCAGGCTCTGTAAGGGTGGTGGTGTCCATTCTGAGGGATGTGGGAGCCATTGGAAGGTTCTGAACAAACTTGTATTTTAGTCCTTTTCCTGTTTGCACCGAGAATATTCACCAGCGGCACTTGTGGCTGCAGCGTTTACCCCGAGATAGCTCACAGTTTACAGTGCTAATGTTACCCCCAAAGTTCTGTGCTTTGAAATTTACCACACAAAAAATATTAAATATTGATCCCCATATACATTTCTATTACATTAGGATTAGAGGCAAGTTCTGTTTAGAAATAACTCCAAAAACAATTTCTATGATTTATTTTCACATTGAAAACCATATTTATGTAAAATGAAATGAATGCAGCAGCAAGCTGCACTTTTTTTTTTGTAAATGAAATGAGTGAACAGAATCACTCTGTTGTGTTGAGAGCAGACTGACAGGGGATAAGGTTGGGAAGCTAGTGCTAATCAAAGTGAGAAATGATGGTGGCTTGGATAGATGGAGTGAAGGTAGTGAGAGCACTCAGATTCTAGACATATTTTAAAGTTAAGTCAACAGGACTTCCCAATTGATTGGAGGTGGGAGGTGAAAGAGAGGAGTCAGGAATGACAGCCAAGTTTTTGACCTGCACATCTAGAATGGAGTTACCATATGCTAGGGTAACTGTAGGAGGAACAGGTTTGGAGGAGGGATATCAGAAGCTCAGTATTGGATATGATAAATTTGAGATGTGTATTAGAGATCTTGGTGAGTGGGCGGCTAAATAAACAATTCTGGAGTTCAGGGGAGAGATCTGGCTGGAAATGCAAATGTGGAAGTCATTAGGGTGTGGATGGTATTTTTTAAGCCACAAAATTGAGTGAAATCATCCAGGGAGTGAAAGTAGCTAAAGAGGCAAGGTCTAAGGAGCATGCCCTAGCATGCTCCAAAGTTAGAGGTCAAAGAAATGAGGAGGAATCAGGAGACCAAGAAGGAACAGACAGGGAAGTAAGTAGCAACCCAAAAGAGAGTTTCAAGAAAGAGGGAAAGATCAGCTGTGTCCAATGCTTCTGATTGGTCAAGTAACTAGAGGACTGAAAATTCACCCATCAGATAAAAAGAAGAAATGATTAATTCAATAGATCTCTTGTTTCCTTTGATGCGTCTATGTCTAGACTTCACCCACCACAAGGTTGGGAAGAGCAGAGATTGTACCCTATTCCTCTTTCTCTACCACGTTCCTCCTCCATTTCCTCCAGGTCGTCATCCCCACCTTCCCCCCCGACCTTGCTGAGGTCTGGAGGTTGACTTACCAGCCAAGGGAGACTTGGGTCTGAGCTGATGCACCAGAACGATCATTTAGTCCCGTCATTGCTTCTCAGTTTTAGTGAAGGGAGTAAGCTGCCACCACCACTTTAAAGAGAAGAGTTTGGAAGAGATAAACTAAGGGTGGTAGAAGGGGAAGATGCAGACATCAACCTAAAAGGAAGATAAAATTTACTTTTAAATAATGCCTGCAGCAATTTTGTTGTTGTTGTTGCTGTCAGGAAACAAAGGAATTTATCTTCAGGCTGCATTTCTCCTTGGATTAGGTAAAATCGTAAAGGAGCCTTTTCTAGTTGAATCCATCCTGGAGCCTAGACCAGAGTTGGGGTTAAGAACTAAATTCCTCTGCACTGAGTTTTTCCCTGGCAGGTAAGGGAGACAGGCGTGTCAGAGCCTGGGAACTGGGAGAAGAGAAATGGGAGAAAGATGGCTGGCAAAGAATTCCCAGGGGTGGGGCTGGGCTGAGGAACCTGTTTTAAGAGCCATGAGGTCTCACATTAATTTTGTTGAGCTTTTAAAATTGAAGTAATAATAGAGATAGAGAGAATTGTGCACCACAGAAAGGTGATAGATTTTCATACATCGAACACACCCATATAACCAGCACTCAAGTCAAGCACCCTAGAGACCCACCATGTTCCCTTCTAATCATGACTCCACCCACAGGCAATCACTACCCTGACAGAACAGCAGGGACTAGTTTTGCCTGTTTTTGCACATTATATAAATGGGTCATGCCTTTTAGAATCTGACTTCTTTTCATTCAACATTGGATTTGTGAGAGTCATATGGTCATAAATCTCTCATTCTGGTTGCTGTAGACTATTGCATTATATGATTATATGATTATATATTATAACACAACTGATTTATCCCTTCTACTGTTGATGGACATAACAGTGGTTTCTATTTTGGAGCCATTACAAATAGTATTGCTACAAACATATTTGGACATGTCCAGTGTTTACTTTTTCCCTCCAACAATTTATTTCAATATTTTTCAAACATAGAAAATTGAAATAATTGTACAACTGTTTCTTGGTATCTGTGGGGGATTGGTTCTATGATATCAAAATCCATGGATACTCAAGTCTTTTATATAAAATGATGTAGTAACCCATATACAACCACATGTATACTTTAAATCATCTCTAGATAACTCATAATACCTAATACAATGTAAATGCTACCTGAATAGTTATACTTTATTGTTTAGGGAATAAGGATAAGAAAAAAAGTCTGTACATAACCAGTGTAGATACAAACATCATAGGCCTAACTACATAGTACACGTCAGCAATGATGTGACTTTTTTTAAAAAAGTACTTTTGATCCTCAGTTGGTTGAATCCGCAGATACTGAATCCACAGATACAGAAGGCTGACTGTGTAGTCCACACCTATATATGAACCACTTATATACGAAGTTAACATTATATTTTCTTTATCACTTATCTATCCCTCTGCCCATCCATGAATCCATTCTTTTTCCCCATGTTTGCATTTCAAAGTAAGTTGAACACAGCAGTACATTTCACCCAAAACATTCCATCACTAACAAAAGTTTAATATATTCATTAGTTTTTCTCTGGAGAGAAAATTTACACAAAGAGAAATGCACACATTTAATAGTATTGTTGAATGAATCTGAGAAATGCATACACCTGTGTAACCCAAATTTCTATCAAAATATAAAACATTATTATCATTCAGAAAGTTCCTTTGTGCCCCTTTCCAGGCAATTTCCCCCCACAACCATTGTGTTCTCACTTTTTTTCACCATAGATTAATTTTGCCTGCTTTAGAACTTCATATAAATGCAACCATACAGTATGTACTCTTTTGTTTAAGGCTTCTTTCACTCAGCATAATGTTTTTGAAATTCATTTAGGTATTGCATGAATAAGTAGTTTGTTCCTTTTCATTGAATGAATATACCACAATTTGTTTATGTTGACTGACATCTGGGATGTTTCCAGTTTGGATCTTTATAAAGAAAAATGCTATTACCATTCGCACATTAGTCTTTTTGTGGACATGATGCTTTCATTTCTCTTGGGTAAATACCTAAAACCAAAATCACTGGGTTATAGGGATATGATTAGTTTCATACAAAACTGCCAGACCTATATTTCAAAGTAATTGTATGGTTTTACACTAACAAGATAGGGAAGTTATAATATCTTTCAATATTAATATTTGGTGTTGTCAGTGTTTTTAACTTTAACTATTCTGGTGGGTATGTAGTGGTACCTCACTATGGTTTTAATTTGCATGTCTCTCTAATAACTAGTGATATTGAGCATATGTTCAAGTGTTCATTAGCCATTCATCCATCTTCCTTTGTGAAGTGTCCTTTCAAATTTTTGCCATTTTATTTTGGATTGTTTATCTTTTTTGCTCTTAGGGTATTGATGTTCTTTCTAAGTCCCATATGTCAATACCTTGTCAGATAAATGCTTTCTTTACAAATATGTTTCCCAGTCTATGGCCTACCTGTTCCTTTTTTTAAATGTCTAAAAAAAGCTTTGCTTATCACCAAGTCATGGATATATTCTTCTAGGTATTCTTATAGAAGCTTTATAGTTTTATTTTCTATATTTAGTTCCCTGATCCATCTCAAATTAATTCTGCATATAATATAAGATAAAGATTGAGGTGCTTTTTCTTTTTTCGCCCCATAGGGATATCCAATTGTGCAGCACCATTTTTGAAAATAGTTCCTTTTCCCTGTTTGATTACTTTTGCACCTTTGTCAAAAAATAAATGACCAGAGTTCGCTGAAACCCCACACTCAGAACTGGCCCAGTCTTCCCTCTTATACTCTGGGCATCAGTATCGGGAACACTCATGGCTCCGACCACTGCAGAAGCAGGAGTTACTTCAGTCTGTGCAGTGGTGGGAACTGCCCTAGCCCCCATTTTCCTCCATGACCTCATCTTTCAATCACCTCAGTCATGGGGAATATGGCGACCACCAAGAAAGGGAGCAAGGTGGAGAGCAAATTTTAAGAAAAGTGGACCAAGATGGTGGCATGAGAGGACATCCCTGAAACCTTTCCTGGAAATTATAAACTGAACAGCCAGAATCCGACAAGGGAGCCCCCAAGTGACACAGCCTCAGTTGAGAGATCCACCCACCACAAAGAAACATCTAAAGGTCAGACAAAGGGAGGTGAATGGGAGCAAAAGGGAGAGAGCAGTGTGGAGAGGGGTCGGCGAAAGCCCAGGGCTAGCAGGAGGATCAAGGAGGGAGCCAGGGGAAAATGGGTGAAGCATAGCACAATCCTGGGCAGAGAGAGGAGTGAACAGTGGAAGTGCTGCAAGGGAAGAGATAAAGCGGCGCCCACTCCCAGCTCCTGTGCACTCCTGATGGAGGGCCGAGATTGCTCTATGGTGCCCATACCTCCAGTTCTGGTGCACTCCTAACAGAGGGCCAAGCTTGCACTATGGTGCCTATCCCCCTGGCTGCAGTACACTCCTGATGGAGGGCTGTGCTTGCTTGATGGTGCACAACCGCCTGAGCTTCCATGCACACCTGACATAGGGCCAGGCTTGTATTGCAGCACACACGAGACATGACTGGGCACTCCCCTGATGGAGGATTCAGTGTGTGCCCATCCCAGGCCTGAGTGCTCCTGATGGAGGGACAGGCCTGTTCCACAGCTGAGCCAGCTCCCAGGGTAACAAGCAACCTCAAGACAAACAGCAGTGATGAACCGCACTGCCCCCACCGCTAGGCAGAAACTGTGAGCATGGAGCCTGGCTGTTTCCCCTTGTCCTCCCTCAAACTGCCATTACCCTGGGCCATAAGCAAGCCCAGAGCCTTCCCCAACAAACTCCACCCCCAATGGAACCAGAAGCCAGGGTTAGGGAAACTGTAAAACAAAAGCACAGCAGCCTCTGTCTGCATGGATCTCAGAGGCAGAGATTATCAATACCCACCACATTTTCCCAAAGAAGAAGCACATCAAAACTAAGGCAACTGAGTCAAAGAGGAGAAGTTCACCCTCCACGAAAGCTCCTAGAGTGAGAAAAACTAACAATCAAGAGAAAATACAGTAAGATGCTACAGTGACACCAACTGGGAAGTGAAATAAGACCTCTCCATATCTGCCAGGAGAAAAAAACCTAGAAAGAGAAACACATCAACTACAATGAACTCCCTCAGGAACAAAGTGCCTCAGAGAGAAAATGAAAAATCTCCAGAAAATGAAAAATCTGTAAATGAAAAATTTACAGATTTGGAAATGTATTATCTAAATGACACAGAATTCAAGACTGCACTCCTAAAAATACTCAGAGAGCTCAGGGAATGCTGGCTGAGTACTCAGACCCAGATAAATAATCTCAGAAAGGAAATCTCTGAACAAAAGGAACACTTTAATAAAGAAATTGAAACTATAAAAAAGAATCAAATAGAAAGTCTGGGAGATGAACAATGCAATAAAAGAAATAAAGCGTGAACTAACTAACATAGGAAGCAGGGTTGACCAGATGGAGGAAAGAATTAGTGAGATTAAAGATAGAAACATAGAAATTGAATAAAAGGAAAGACAGAGATTTGAGGGGGGAAAAAAGAAAAAAGAAAGAAAGAAAGATCTCTACAAGAACTGACTCCATTACAAAGAACAACATTAGAATAATAGGAATACCAGAAGAAACAGAACGAAATTCTAATGAGAGCTTAATCAAACAAACAGTAGACGAGAAATTTCCAACCCTATGAGAAGAACTGAAACCCAAAATTCAAGAAAAAAACAGGACCCCTAGCTATGTGAATCCCACCAGCCCTTCTCCAAGACACATTATACTGAAGACATCAAAAATCAAAGACAAAGAAAAAATTTTCAAGGAAGCCAGGGGGAAAATATTGTAACCTTCAAAGGAAAGCCCTTCAGGCTGTCATCAGACTACTCAGGAGAAACTCTTTAAGCCAGGAGAGGGTGGAATCATATATTCAAAACATTAAGAAGAGAAACTACCAGTCAACAATAATCTATCCAGCAAAGTTATCCTTTATATATGAAAGAGGAATAAAGACCTTTTCAGATATACAGAAGCTGAGGGAAGTCGCCCTCATGCTGGCACTCCAAGAAATACTGAAGGAGGCTACTCAACCTAAAACAAAAAGCCTACATTAATGGCAAAAAGTTGGGACATCAAGAACATAAAAAGGGAAAAAGTAAAGGTTTAAATTCCCAAAAGAGAATAGAAATTAAAAGTGTGCTTAAGAAAAGAAGCTACTACATACATGAAACTTTCCTTTTCATAAACCTAATGGTAACTACTCAAAAACAAACAAACAAACAAACAAAAACCTGGAACCAAGACACACAACCAAAAAAAAAAAAAAAAAAAAAAAAAAAAAAAAAAAAAAAAAAAAAAAAAAAAAAAAAAAAAAAAAAAAAAAAAAAAAAAAAAAAAAAAAAAAAAAAAAAAAAAAAAAAAAAAAAAAAAAAAAAAAAAAACAGAAAGTAAGAAAAAAGCAAAGAAGAAACTGAGACTGAACAACCAAAAACCAAGACACACCTCAGCCACAAGGCCAAACACAAACTCAGAGTGAAAGGGTGGAAAAAAAATACTCCAAGAAAAAGGGATTGAGAGAAAAGCAAGAGTAGCCATACTTATATCTGATGAAACAGACTTCAGAATAAAAATGTAAGTAAGAGGCAAAAATAGACATTTCTTAATGATAAAAGGGACAGTATGACAAGAAGACATGACACTCATCAGTATATATGCCTTTAACCAGGAAACACCAAAATTTATAAAGCAACTACTTAAAGATCTAAAAGGTGAAACTGACAAAAACACAATTATAGTAAGGACCTAAACACCCACTTGACAGTCATGGACAGATAATCGCAACAGAAAATAAATAAGAAAATGTCATCTCTAAATAGTACATTATAACAATTAAACATAATTGACATTTATGGGACACTCAATCCTATAAAACAAGACTATACACTCTATTCTAGTGCACATGTAACATTCTCAAGGATAGAAAACGTGCTGGGACAAAAAAACTAGCCTCAGCAAATTCAAGAAAATTGAAATTATACAAAGCATATTCTCAGACCACAAAGCCTTGAAATTGGATATCAACTGCACAAAAAAAGCAAAAAACCCCACATATACATGGAGATTAAACAACATGTTATTTTAAAATGACTGGATCAAAGAAGAAATAAAATAAGAGAGTTACAAATACATAGAAACTAATGACAATGAAAATGCAATGTATCCAAATTATCGGGATGCAGCAAAAGCAGTAATAAGAGGGAAATTTATATCATTCCAGGCCTAGCTCAAGAAACAAGAAAAAGCACAAGTGTACAACCTAACATCCCACCTCATAGAACTAGAAAAAGAAGAATAAGAAAAGAGCAAAGTAAGTAGAAGGAAGGAAATAGCAGAACTAAATGAAATCGAGAACAGAAAAATAATAGAGAAAAATTAATGCAATGAAGAGCTGCTTCTTTGAAAAAATCAGTAAGATTGACAGACTCCTGGCTAGGCTCACCAAAGGGCAAAGAAAAAAAACACAAATAACCAAAATTAGAAATGAAAAAGGAGAAATTATGACTGATACCACAGAAATACAAGGATCATAAGAAAATATTATGAAGGACTATATGCCACCAATTTTAACAACCTTGAAGAAATAAATAACTTTCTAGAAACATATACTCTATCTAGACTGAACCAAGAAGAACTGAATAATCTAAATAGACAAATCAACAGTAATGAAATTAAAACAATAATTTAAAACCTCCCCAAAGGCAAAAGCCCAGGACTAGAGGGTCTCACCAATGAGTTTTCTCAAGCATTCAAAGAAGAATGCCTATTCTCTTGAAATTCTTCCAAAAAGTTGAAGAAGAGGCAGTACTTCCCAACTCTTTCCATGAGGCCAACATAACCCTAATACCAAAGCCTGGTAAGGATAACACACACACACACACACACACACACACACACACACACACAGTATAGACTAATATCTCTGATGAACACAGATGCAAAAGTTCTGAATAAAATACTAACAAATAGAATACAACAATGCATTGAAAAGATTATACACCATGATCAATTGGGATTCATCCCACAAACACAAGGATGGTTCAACATAAGCAAATCAATGAATGTAATACTCCACATAAACAAACTAAGATAAAAACCATATGAACATATCAATTGATGCAGAAAAAGCATTTGGCAAGATACAACATCCATTTATGATCAAAACACTGAATAAAATGAGTATAGAAGGAAAGTACCTCAACATAATAAAGGCCATATATGATAAACCCTCAGCTAGTATCATATTGAATGGGGGTACACTGAAGCCTTTTCCCCTAAAATCTGGAAGAAGACAGGGATGTCCCCTGTAGCCACTGCTATTCAATATAGTACTGAAAGTTCTAGCAAGAGAAATCAGGCAAGAGAAAGACATAAAGTTATTCAAACTGGGAGATAAGAAGTTAAATTGTCACTTCTTGCAGATGACATGATCCTTTATATAGAAAATTCTAAAGATTCCACCAGAAAACAATTAGAAATTAAAAACAAATACAGTAAATTTACAGGATATAAAATCACTGTAAATAAATCAACAATGAAACTTCAGAAAAAGAAATGAGAAAAACAATACCTTTTGTGATCACAATGAAAAGAATAAAGTACCTAGGAATAAACTTAACAAAGAATGTGGCGGACTTATACATGAAAAACAATAAGACACTATTAAAAGAAATTGAAGAGAACATAAAGAAATGGAAAGATATTTCATGTTCATGGATTGGAAGAATCAACATAGTTAAAGTGGCTATAGTTCCCAAAGCAATATACAGATTTAATGTAATTCCCATCAAAATCCCACAGACATTCTTTCAAGAAATAGGTAGAAGAATCATCAGATTTGTATGAAACCACAAAAGACCCTGAATCACCAAAGCAACCCTACATAAAAAGAATAAGGCTGGAGACATCATACTCCCTGATTTCAATCTATACTACAAAGCGTCAATAATCAAGACAGCTTGGTATTGGAAGGAAAACAGACACACAGACCAATGGAACAGAATCAAAAACCTAGAAATAAACCCACTAATATATTGACAGGTAATTTTTAACAAAGGAGCAGAAAATAGACAATGGAGAAAAGAAAGCCCCTTAAGTAAATGGTGCTGGGAAAATTGGAAAACCACATGCAAAAGAATGAACCTGACTGCGAACTGTCATCATACACCAAAATGAACTCAAAATGGATTAAAGACCTCCATATAAGACCTGAAACAATAAACTGTGTACAAGAAAACATCGAAACTGAACTTATAGACCTTGGGTTTAGGGAGGACTTTATGAACCTAACCTCAGGGAAGTAAAAGCAAAAATAAATGAATGGGACTATATCAAACTAAAAAAGCATCTGCACAGGAAAGAAACCATCAACAAAGCGAAGAGACAGCCAATCAAATGGGAAAAAATATTTGCAAACAATGCCTCTGTTAAGGGGCTAACATCTAAAATATATAAAGAACTTGTACAACTCAACAATAAAAAAAAACAAACAATCCAATTAAAAAATGGGCAGAAGACCTGTACAGACACTTCTCCCAGGAAGACATACAAATGGCCAACAGATACAGGAAAAAATGCTCAATTTCACTAGCTATTAGGGAAATGTAAATGAAAACTACAATGAGATACCACCTCACACCTGTTCAAATGGCTGTTAGCAACAAGACAAGGAACAACAAGTGTTGGAGAGGGTATGGAGAAAAAGGAACTCTGGTACACTACTGGTGGAAATACAAACTGATACAACCTCTATGGAAGACAGCATGGAGGTTCCTCAAAAAATTAAGAATAGAGTTACCATATGACCCCGCAATCCCACTTCTGGGTGTCTACCCCCAAAATTTGAGAACCTTAGTCTGCAAAGATATATGCACCCCAATGTTCATTGCAGCACTATTCTCAGTGGCCAAAACATGGAAACAGCCCAAGTGTCCTTTGATAGACAATTGGATAAAGAAGCTGTGGTACATATACACAATGGAATGTTACTCAGTCATAAGAAAAGATGAATAGGGCTATTTATGACAACATGGATGGACCTTGAGACCATCTTGCAAAACGAAATAAGCCAAACAGAAAAAATCAAGAACTATATGATTTCACTCACTTGTGGAACACAAAGCTGAAAGCAACAAACAAACAAAAACTCATGGACACAATCAATAGTTTAATCATTAGTGTTTATCTAAGGGTATCGGGGGAGGAGGGTGGGAGAAAAGGGATGGAGTCTCAAATATATGGGGTGATGAAAAGAGAATTGACTCTGGGTGATGAACACGTAGCACAACACATAGATGATGTACTGTAGAATTGTATACCTGGAATCTATATAATTTTTGCTAATCAATGTCACCCCAATAAACCTAACAAAAAAAGAAATTTAAAAATTAAATGATCATATAAATGCATTTCTGAACTCTATTCTCTTCCACTAACCTTGTTGATTCTTTTGATAGAATCACACTGTCTTGACTGCAGTAGCTTTATAGTAACGCTTGAAGTCAGGTAGTATGTACGAGTCCTTCTAACTTCCTTCTTTTCCCTTCTCTTCCTCTTCTTTCAGGATTGCTTTGAATATTCCATATAAATTTCAGAATCAGCTTGTCATTCAAAAAGTGAAGACTGCTGAAATTATGAAGGAAACCTTGTTGAATCTATGTATCAAAATATCGAGTCTTCTAATCCATGACATGGTGTCTATCTCTCCATTTATTAGGTCTTCTTAAATATGTCTCAGCAATGAGTTCATTTTCAATGTGCAAAACTTGTCTTTTGTTCAAGTTATTCCTAAGCATTTTATGTTTTTTGATACCATTGTAAATGAAATTGATTTTTTAAATTTCATTTGCTGATTGTCTGCTGCTAGTATATAAATACAACTGATTTTTTAAAATAATAACCCTGGGTTCTGTGAAGCTGCTAATTCCATTTATTAGTTCTGTCATATAATAAATTCCTCCTTATTTCTATAAAATCACATCATCTGCAAATAGAGGTTTTACTTCTTCCTTTCCAGTTTTTATGTTTCTTGTCTTACTGTATTGACTAGGATCTCCAATACAACATTGAAATAAAAGGTGCCTTGCCCCCAGTCTTAGGGGGAAAACATTTAATTTTTCATGATTGAATATGATGTTACCTCTAGATTTTTCATGGATACCCTTTTCCAGATTGGAAAAGTTCTTTTCCATTCCTACTTTGCTGAGAGTTTTGGTCATGAACAGATGTTGTAGTTTTATTTTTCAAATGTTAGACCAGGCTTGCATTCCTGAGATAAATCCCACAGGTTATGATGTATCATCCTTTTTATATGTTGCCACATTTTATCTGCTAAAATTTTGTTATAGATTTTGCATCTATGTTCATGAGGGATATTGGTTTGTCACTTCCTTCCTCCCTCCCTCCCTCTGCCCCTTTCCTGTCTCTTTCTTCTTTCATTCCTAATGTCTTTCCAAGTTTTGGTATCAGAGTTATATTGGCGTCACAAAACAAATTGGAAAGCATTCCTTTCTTCTTTATTTTCTGAAAGAGTTTTAGTAACATTAGCAGTAATTTTTTTCTTAAATATTTGATAGACTTTACCAGTAAAAACTGTCTGGGCCTGCAGTTTCCTTTGTGGAAAGGTTTTGATAATGAATTCAGTTTATTTACTAGCTAAAGGCATATTCAAACTTTCTATTTTTTTTCTTATTTCAGTTCTTGTAAGATCTAATTTTCAAGGAATTTGTTCATTTCATCTATAGTGCTTAATGTATTGGCATAAAGTTATTTATGACATCCTCTTATTAACCTCTTAATGTCTTCAGTATTGGTAGTGATATTCTTTCTTTTATTGGTAACTTGTCTTCTCCTATTTTATTTTGTTGGGGGAAGGTGGTCAGCCCAGCTAGGGGATAATTAATTTTGTTGATCTTTTCAAGCAACCAACTTTTTGGCTTTGTTAAATTTATTTATCTGCTTTCTGTTTTACAATTTCTGTTCCTCTCTTTATTATTTTCTTTCTATCATTTACTTTAAGTTTATTTTGCTCTTAGTTTTCAAGCTTCTGAAAGTGAAACCTAGACCTTTTTTTTCTAAGATTAGGTTTTAAAGCTATAAATAAATTCTAAGAACTGCTTTGTATCATCTCATGAAGTTTGGTATGTTCTATTTTTATAATCATTCAGTTCAAAATATTTCCTAATATTTTCTGTGATTTCTTAGGCTATTTATTATTTAGAACTCTGCTGCTTAATTTCCAAGCATTTGGATTTTTCTACATGTTATTGTTACTGATTTGTAATTTAATTTTATTATGATAAGATAACATTCTCTGTATGAATTTAGCCTTTTTAAATTTGTTAAGTAATTTTATGGCTCAGCATAATAGCTGCCTTGGTGAATACATTGAGGACACCTAAACTTGAGATTAATGTGCACTCAGCTGGGTTCATTGTTTTATAAATATCAGTTAGACTGAGGTGGATACACTATTCAAATCTTCTATGTCTTTACTGGGTTTTTTTGTTCAGTTGCTTTATAATTGCTAGGAGACCTATGTTAAAATGTCCAACCATGATAAAGGATTTGTATTTCTTTCTTGAATTCTATCATTCTGTTTTTCCTTCATGTATTTTGAAACTCTGTTATGTATGATTATTATACCTTCCTGGCAATATTATTATGAGATTTGCCTTTTTATCTCTAATAATAGCCTCCATTTTAAAATCTACTTCATTTTATATTAAATTTGTCAGTTCGAGTTTCTTATGCTTACTGTTTGCATGATATATCTTTTCCCACCCATTTCCTAGCCGCCTCTCTTGTGTGTCTCTCACAGATTGAGTATAGTTGTGTCATGCTGTTTTATCCATTCTGACAATTTCTGCCTTTCAATTAAAGTGTTTTAGACTGTCATCTTTTTTCACGAAATAAATTCATTTATTGATAAATGAAAGCATGAACAGACCAGCTAATCCCTGATCTACAAGTTACTAAATTACTTTTCATTAAACAAACTAAATTAAATAATACATAATAGGGGTCTAACAGATACTTGTTGAGCAAATGAATAAATGGGTAAATGCAGACAAATCTCTTATTTACCCCCAAATCCAGAATTATAATTTTCCAATTTGAAACTTATCAAGTTTTTTGTTTTGTTTTGTTTTGTTTTTTTATCAAGTTTTTTTTGACAACATGACCAGAGGAAATATTTATTCAATAGAGGCTTGATTTGCAGGATTGAC
Organism: Lyroderma lyra; assembly: GCA_004026885.1. NCBI lineage: Eukaryota > Metazoa > Chordata > Mammalia > Chiroptera > Megadermatidae > Lyroderma > Lyroderma lyra. The sequence goes on from PVJL010001329.1 coordinate 214,694, forward strand.
CACGTATTGCTTCTACTTCCCAGAAGAAATTGAAAACATTTCTGGCTACATTATTAACTGCTAATGTAATTCATGATATGGCTGGATGTGGAATTACCTTTTACTGTTTGTTTTCTGTTTGTCCTCATTTGTTTTCTTCTGTCTCTCCTCTCACCTTCTTTTGAATTAATTGAATATTTTTAAGAAATGTGCCTTCATTTATCTATTAGTTTCCTTGTTATACTTCTTTGTATTTTTTTAAAAAGTGACCACAGGGGTTCCCTGGTGGTGTAGTGGCTAGGCTTTGTGCTCTCAATGCTGCAGCCTGCGTTCGACTCTCAGCCAGGGAACCACCAAAAAAAAGAACTGCCCAGAGAGGACCACAGCTGCAGCAGCAAGAAGGCAAGCAGGGACAGAGACTCAGTGCAGCAGAAACTGAGAGCAGCAGAGGACAGAAGCAACGCAAATCATCCTCCCCTCACCCCAGGGGCATCCCAAGGTTGATGTGATGACGCTCAAGCCTCTCATTACGATGTTAAAAGAAAAGTCACTTTGGAAACATGGAACATTTGAGGACATTCCAGTTACACAAAAGAGAAGTTTAATTCAATTTGACAAGTATTATTATGTGCACTTTCAATCTTTTGGGACTCCATCAGGACATTCAGAAATCTTTTTTACCTGGGTAATGTGTCTTAAGATGCTATCGAAAGCTCCCTCCCCAGCTGATCTGTGGGGCCAGCTGACTCCATGTCAGCACCTGAGAAAGTTGCCCACCAGCCAGAGGCTGTGAGATCTGCCCTCATGGTCAAGTCAACATGTCAAACCAGAGAGAGTTGGGAAAAGCTTCCTCTCACCAGGGAAAGAACCTTTCTTAACACCGTCATGCTCAGCTCACCAGAGCCAGGTATGTCTGAGCAGGTGGGATGAAAGCTTCTTTTTAGCTTTCCGTGGGTAAGACTCCTGCCCAGCTGCAGGGTCAGGGGTAGGGTGAGCCAAGAGAGGCACCCATCTCAAGTGCAAAATTTAAGGGGGTGCCCAAAAACTCAGTGATCAAGATTAATGAGATTTGATTGCAGTATTTTTCTGAAAAAAGTTAATGAAAACCAAAAACCTATAATGAACAAAATCTCAAAATTTTAAATAAGGCAGAACTTGACTCTGCTCTTGCATGACTCACATCACATGCCACTTCCTTATCCCAGCCCGACTGGGTCCTGCCTTTGCTTAAAATGCCGGTGTTCTTGTTCATCATGCAGTTTTTGAATTAATTTTGATTTTTTATTATTCTTAAATTTATTTGGGTGACATTGGTCAGCAAAAATTACATAGGTTCCAGGTGTACAATCCTACCACACATTGTCCATGTGTTGCAATATATATTCACAACCCAGAGTCAGTTCTCTTTCCGTCACCATACACCATACACTCCTCCCGCCTTGCCCTCAGATAACTACTAAACTATTGATTGTGTCCACATATGAGTGCAGTTACACGGTTCTTAGGTTTTTCTGTCTGGCTTATTTCACTTAGTGTGATGATCTCAAGGTCCATCCATAAAATGGCATTTCTCTTGAGTACCATGGTTTTGGGCACTTCCTTAAATTTTGTACTTGCCTCACCCTAGTACCATCCCTGAACATCAGTAAAAACTCTTCAAAATCCTCTTTGCCACGTGCCCATTCCACCAAAAGAAATCCCCCAGTATACTCTGATAATGGTCAGGCATTTTTTTCATACATAGAAATAAAAAGTTTACTCGTGACACTAATAACAGCCAAATGAGGGATTTGGGTAAGTTCTTGGCATGGTTCATTTAGCAGTTTTATAAATGGAAATTCTAACAGACTTCTGGATCCCAGAGTAAAAATTCATCAGTTAACATGATTCCAAATTTCTTCATCTGACCTAAGAGACTATGAACTCAGTCTAGAAATACAACAATTTGCCTATATTTTATTAATTTGTTATAGTCAGTTGTCTTTCCATCACCATGTATCTATGTCCCTGTCCCTTCTCCCCAACCCCTTCCCCTCTTACCCTCAGGTAACTACTCTAAAAATTTTTTTGAAAAGGGAAACAGGAATAAGTAGAACCAGATTTTATTTTTAAAAAACAATGACTACAACACTTTTTGGAGTACAGTGCATTGGTATGCATATACCAAATGGGAGGTAGTGACCACTTCTAATCTGTAACTTCAGAGAGTTCAGAAGAGATGCTTTGGGCTAAAATATCAATGATTTGAGTTGATCTGGGCTAAAGCTCCATCAGACAGAGGAAGAAAACTGCTCTTGACAATGGCCGACTATCATTCTTACAGTTGGAACCATCACATTCTCAGCAGGATTTAATTAGGAATTCAGGTTCTATTATTAATTTTTCTCCCCAAAGTCTAATCTTGTTGGGATTGCAATTCATGATTCTGATTGTACAGCATTTGGTAGGTTGGAATCATTCTTTAATTCTTTTTTTTTTTCTGGGTGAGGGGAGTTGCCTGGCTGGGAATCGAACCCAGGCCACAGCATTGAGAGCGCTAAAGCCCAGCCACTACACCACCAGGGAACCCCTCTTTAATTCTTTTCGCAAATCAGTCCCTTCACTCCTCACTTTCTTTTTTTTTATTATTATTATTATTTTTTTTTTTTTGCTTTTTGGTATGTGGGTAGCTCCCTGACTGGGAATTGAACCCAGGCCACAGCGCTGACAGCACCAGAGCCGAAGCCTTAAGCCACTACACCATCAGGGAACTCCAACACTCCTCACTTTCAATTCTAGCAGTTCTTTTCTACCTTGTAGCCAGGTAAATCTCTTAGGACCTTCTCCAAACACCCAGAAAAAGAAGACACTAATATCTTAATGAAAAAGAACAGGAAGTAAACCCCTATGAGGCCCCTTGAATAGTTTGTCTCTTTATAATATTTTTAACAGCGTTTTGAGCTATCACTCACAAATCATACATTTTACCCATTTAAAGGGTACATACAATTCAGTAGTGCTTAGTATACAGAGGGTACCAAAACATGTATACCTATTTTAAGACAGGAAAAAACTGTATTAAAATTATAATGCTCAATATATACTGATAACAAAAGATGAACACGAGTTACGTTTGACTTCTGCAATTATAAGAGGTGTGAAAGTGGTTACCATCAGCATCTAGACACTTCCAATTATAGTGAACTACTGCTTAAGCAACATTGACCGAAGTGTCCACTTGTATCACGACACATACTGTTTCCATTCTTTCCCCAAGTACTGCCAGTGTAACCAGTTTTCTACAGTACACCACATTCTTTAAGGGCAAGGGGTATTAAGTGAGGAGAATGTGGGGGAAATTCGAACAATGTTCTCAAATTTAAAATACCACTTCAAAATGGTCTTGTGTTCCTTGAACGACAACCATGCTTCTGCCATTTTCTTTGACCGTCCTGCTTGTCTCATGGTGATGCTAGCTTACATTTGATTAACACCATCTTTTTAGCAAACATCATACTACACATTGTTATGTAATTCAATTCAACTTCGAGAAGTAATACATAGATAACATTGCTTTAAATGTGTATGTATATTTTTTGGCACCCCTGGTATTCAGAGTTTTGCAACCATCACCACAATCCATTTTAGAACATTTTCATCCCTTCTTCAAAAGGAAACCCAGTATCTGGTAGCTGTCCCTCCTCATTCTCTCATGTGCTGCAGCTTAGGCAACCACAAGTCCACTTTCTGCCACCTTTCTAGATGTGCCTATTCTGGATCTTTCATACAAATAAATCATGCATTATGTGGTCTTCTGTGTCTGGCTTCTTTCACTTAGCCTAATGTTTTCAAGGTTCACCTACATTGTAGCAGGTATCTGACTTTATTTCTTTTTATGGCTGAGTAATATTCCATTATGCGGACAGACCACATTTCATGTATCCATTCATTAGTTGGTGCATATTTGAGTTGTTTCCACTTTTTGGTTATTGTGAATAATGGTGTTATGAACATGGTAAACAGGTTGCTGGGACATGTTTTCAATTCTCTTGGGTATATATCTAGGAGTAGAATTGCTGGGTCATGTGGCTCATTATGTTTGTCAATGGAATAATGTATCGATTATGTATTCCTGCATAGAAAATTACGCCAAAACTTCATGGCTTAAAATCATAATCACTTATTATCTCTCACAGTTCATGTGGATCAGAAATTTGGGAGAACTTTGAGTAGGAGGTTCTGCCTACTGGTCTCTCATGAGGTTGCAGCTCTTGGTCAACATGGCAGTCATCTCAAGGCTTGGCTGGAGCTACAAGGCCCATTTCTAAGGTGGCTCACTCATAGCTGGCAAATTAGTGCTGGCTCTTGTCTAGGGGCCTCGGTTCTTTCCGCATGGACTTTCCACAGGGATATCTGAGTGTCCTCAAAGTAGCTGGCTTCCTCTAAAACAAGTAAAGTAAAATTATGCAAAACATTTGTTATGGAACAATAAATGTTAAGTTTGAATCACTGTTAATGGAGACACTTCAGAATTAGATCACATTAGCGAATGATGATTGGTGAGGGTGTGGCTGTGAACCTTCCCCCAAACCGCTCTTCTACCAATCATTATGTACAGTTTCACAACCATCCATTTGTGACTTTCTAGAACGTCCCAAAAAATATAAATAAATCCGTAGCCAGACTGTTTGATCAGTTTAATTATCGACTGAGTAAAAGTAAGTGCGTTGTCTTTAATCAGGATTCTTTTCAAGTAGTTCTTTCATTTAATGTGTAAATACTTGATCATCATTATCAATATTTAGCTGTTATAAATATTGTAAAATTAAATCTGTGGTTTGCACTTTTAGTGTAGTAATTTTTCTTAGCTTATTACCTCATTTCCACTATTTTATATTAAGATAGGCACTGAACAAAAGCCTCAGTATTTAAAAAACGCTGTTTTAAAAACAAGGGGTACAATTTATAGAAATGGGTTTAAAAGGGGTGCACAAGTGGACAAAGGTTGGGAATCACCGCTCTAAAATAAGCCAGCCAAGAGGCCAAGGTGGAAGCTGCATTATCTTTTATGACTTCACGTCAGAAGTCACAGAAGTCACAGAAGCCAGACACCGTTACTTTCCCCATAGTCCATTGTTCCCCATTGTCCACAGGCCAGCCCTGGTTCACATGAGAGACTACACAGGGAGGGGCAGGATGCCGGGGAGGAAAGGTTGGGGACCATCTTGGAGACTGGCCGCCATGAATAGGTTCACTTTGAAACTCTATTCTCCATTGTTTCTGTGAAGATAATCCAAATTTACAGACCCCAGGTGGAAGGTAAAAAAATATACGTCAAAGTTTGTAGGATCCTGATAGCACTTAGCTATCAGTTTGTAGGATCCCTTACTTGGTGAATTTAACAACCTGTGAAGGAACTTCCCAACTCTCCTGCTGGGGAATTTGAGAAGAAGGAGAGCCTTAGTGAACTACATAATGGAAATAAGATCAAGTAGTCCAGGCCTGCCTCCTGTCCTTGGAATAATCCCCCTCCTATTCACCTCTGAAGGAGCCAAACTTTTGTCTCTATCTACATCAGCAAAACCTTCCTGGAATGCCATTGAGTTATTTAATCCAGTCGTTAATCCACTTTTTCTCCTGGCAAATCAGCAAATACTTATTAAGCATGTACTGTGGACCCAAGAGCTAATCCCTGGATTATTTGAAGTAGTGGAGATGGATAGGCCAAAATGCCCAGGCACGACCAAAATAGATTGTTGTCGAACCCACCTGTCTTGAGGCTTCAAAGGCAAAGAACTGAAAAGTGATGGGTATGTGTGTGTGTGGATTTTTTTAATTTAGCATTTAGAAAAGTCACAGCCATGAGAATGCTTTCAGATTTATTTTCATTTAGAAAATTTCTGAGGACATGAAAGACAAAGAAAGATTGAGGAATAATTCTAAATTAAAGAAGACTAAAGACACCTGACAACAACATGTACTCGTATGTTTAGCCTGATTAGATCCTAGATGGGGGAAAATAGCTATGGAATACATTATTGGAAGTTGGTGAAATTGGAATATAAATTGTAGATTAGGTAACAGTATCAGATCAATATTAACCTTTCTGAATTTTATAATTATATTGTAGTTATATATAGTAAAACATATTTGTTCTTAGGAAATACACTGAAGTTTAAGGAGTAAATGTGTCTACAACTTACTCTCAGGCAGTTCAGAAAAAAATTTTTATATTCATATGTGCACACACATACTTAAATGAGGACTGTCCAGAAAGTATCCAGCCATGAACTATGAAAAACAGGCATTTATGGCTGGATTTTTCCTAAACAGCCCTGATTTATGTGCATATATGTGTATATATACACACACATAAATATATATATACACACACACATACATACATATACACACACACATACATACATACACACACACACGCACATATGAAGAGAGAGAAAAAAATCCAGCAAAATGTGAACAGTGAATCTTGGTAAAGGCCATACTGGAATTCTTTATGTTTGCAGCTCTTCCGTAAATTTGAAATTATTTCAAAATAAAAGTTTTTTAAAAATAAAAGGAAACTCCTAAGGGTCTCACAGCATAGACTCTGGTGTCATCACTCCTTTACAGAATATGGAATGGTAAAGAGAAGGAGTTGAGATCAGATGGGTGTTGATTACCCACATGACCAACCTGCACTGGGTCTAGGGTGCTATAGGTGACAACTGTCTGAGTTGACATCTCCTGAGAGCTATACAGATCCCCAACATTACCAAAACTCTGCACTGTCATTGTGACCCCACAGCCTCTGAAAGTGGCAATCTCACCTTGGTGTACCCTGACCTCTGGTCTGGCGGCCATCCCAATGGCTTCTCCAGGCTGGGCAGTGGCACTACTGGCCCTCTTGATCCCCAAGACAGCGTACATTCTTCCGCTGAGTTGAGCCTTAGACCCCAAGTTGGGAACCTGTCCTGTCCTCTCCAGATCAGAGGCAGCCTGAGCAGAAAGCGATGGTACAAATCCCCAAGTTTCTAAGGACATCTCAGAGCCACAGAACCAGGCAAATGGCTTTGAGCTGGCCTGGAGTAAGAAATCCCGTCTCTATGACACTGCTCAGTTTCAGATGTGAAGTTGCACCTGCTGATTTCTATTCCACTAGATGGTTGGGAGGCAGCTGGGAGCGCTGCTGACTTAGAAGAAACAGATCCAATCAAGGCCCCCCAAGGATGCCCAAGTAAAACACATTGGCCCCTTGGCCTTCAGAACTCACTCAATATGAACTCTACAAAATAGTTTCATGCCAGCCAAGCCTGGGCATCAGCGTCTGCCTGCCAGAGCCAACCCTCTGGCTTCTAATTAGCAGTAAGAGGAAACAGAAAGGCCGCCCGCCCCAGGGCTTCAAATAGGAGGAGGTCAGAGAGATCCCTGACCAGAGAATCAATCACAGAGCCCGGGAGGAGAACAAAAGGAGAAGAAGGTCTTTCTAGTTCCCATGAAAGTGGTTACTAGACTGTGATGGCCCCAGGCAAGCCCACAGCCCGGTGGCCTCCTGCTGAAGACAAAGACCTTTTTCCTCCAACTCTGATGTGCCTTATGTGGTTAAGATCAGCCTCCTGCTGTTTCCCATTCACAGAGGCTATTCTCAGCCTTTCTGATTACCTGAGACCAGGCAAATGAACCACAGGCCCAGCACTTAGCCAACTTTCAAGAATAGCAAATACTTTGACTGTAATTGCCAAGTGCCAGGCTCTGTCCTAGGCGCTTTGCAGGTAACAACTGTAACTGCCCCAGTAACCCTGTGAGCATGGGACTGTTATTATTATCCTCATTTGGCAGATATGGAAACTGAGACACAGGGAGATAGAGTAACACGCCCACTGACCTAGTAAATGATAAAGACAGGATTTGAAATCTCAGTGTCTGGCTTGAGTCTGTGTTTTTAACCACTTCCTTATGTGAGGCCTCCTAGCGTGTTCTTCATGCCACTTTTAAGAAACCCATAAATGAGGAAATAAACTCTTATTTAAAAAATGAGGGCTCTTATTCAAAAATACACAGGAAGAGCTGGATAAAGGGTCTTCAAAACAGATTGATCGATGACAGGAAAAAGGAGTGAGCCTCACCAGTACCCAGTGTACTTGCAATCTGTACCATTTCATTCACTCAGTAACCGCTGATTCGTTCATCCTCTCATATTTAGAATTCAAGGCAAGTTAAACAGTAAAGTGGGAGAAAACGAGAGACACACAATTTAGTTAATGAAGTGAAACCTGAGCCCACAAAGAGTGAAATAATCAGGAGAATTTTTGGCCAAGTGAGTGGTGCTGCCCTCGGGAGCGGGTGAGACCTGGAAAGGAAATTGAGGCAAGTGGAAGGCGTGGCTCCAGGAAACATCCCCTCCCCACCCCCGCCCCACCCCCACCGCAGCTGGGGGCCTTCTCAGTTGGCCCTTCTCCACCCCCCACACAGCATCCTTATTTTAGCATTTCCCACACTGGGTTGAAGTTTCCTATTTGCTTCTCTGTCTGCTATTAATTTCTGTATCCCCAGTGTTAGGCATGAACTCAGTGTTTGTTGAATGTCCTGAACAGAAAGGTTCTGAGTGAGGGAACCAAAACAAAACAAAACAAAAAAACAAAAAAGTAAAGAACATACAATGCCTGAGAATCACCTAGGGATCCTGTGAAAATGCAAATCCTGATCGATTAGGTGCGGGGCATGGCCTGAGATTCATTTCCAACAATCCTGCTGCTGATGCTTCTGGTCCCTGGCCCCCACTTTGACTGGTGATGCCCCCTAGTCCTTCCCAGCCCCAAGAGAACCTCATTTCATGCTAGAACTCACTTCCTCGACCCAGTCCCCCTGGGCTCCCCCAATGCCCATCATGCGACCTCAGCCACAGACGCCACGGTCCTCCTCCTTCCCAAACCCAGGCTTGAAGACAATTACCTAATCCCTGTAGTTCCCGCAAAGTGTGGCCCACTGGTCCCAAGGGAGGAGGGTGAGGGGTTTCCTGTGGTCAAGGACATCTCCCAGATCCCAGGTCACATCTCCCAGAACTCAGGATCCCAGCACAGTGTAGCATCTCAGAAGTTCCAAGAAGTCCTGTGACGAGGAAGATTGTCTGAGTGTGGAGGACGGGGGTGGGGTGGGGTTGACAACCACTTCTTCAGTCAGTTCTGAGTCTCCTTTTCCTGTCCCTCTAAAGGTACTGCTGCCTTTATTTACACTGAATTGTACACGACTGAGAAGACAACACGTCACCTCGTCACCTCGGAAGGCTTATTCCCAGTTTGCTTCTCCACCCCCAGCCTGGATCCACTTTCTTTCTTTTTTTTTTTTTAAAGACAAGTGTTTATTCTCAGGAGCAGTATAGTTTGTTTGTTTGTTTGTTTGTTTGTTTTGGTATGTGGGTAGCTCCCTGACTGGGAATCGAACCCAGGCCGCAGCACTGACAGTGCCAGCGCCGAAGTCTTAAGCTGCTACACCATCAGGGAACTCCCTGGATCCACTTTCTATCCTTCTCCGTTCCTGCAAGGCTGGCCTGTGACGATCACATCACCCAGGCCCCCTCACTCCCTGGCTTCTGGTTGGGCCAAGGCGGGGCACTGCCAGGTCTGAGGGCAAGAGGAGAGGGAACATGGAGAGCCTTCGTCCCTGCCGCCCTGCCCCACACGGCAGCAGGTGCATCTCTGCCGCCCCGTTCCCGTCAAGGAGGCCCCTCCACAGCTCACTTCTCACTGGGCTCCCTGTGGCCCTTCCCCCTAGGGGCTGCCAGCTGCCTGCTGCTGCAAGTCCCAGGGCACCTCACCAGCCTTGCTGCTGCCTTGCACCCTGCCTACTTCACTGTAAAGAATTCTGTCATTAATTGCCTTATTTTATTTTTCACTTACATTCTTTTGAGTGTGCCTTCTACTTCCTACTAGGACTCTTAACTGATACAGAATGTTGCATTGTTATCAAATACAAGGTCCCAATTCGGCGTGAGCCAAAGTAATGAAGCTCTAATTGTAGAATCTGTGGTAGAGGGAGTCCAGAGAGACAGGTATTTTGGAAGGAGGAAGTGTGTCAGTGTTTCTCAGGGCCCTGAAATCCAACTACATTAAGGCCCGGAAGTTAACTTCTCAATAATTTTATTCTGTCTGTCAGCCACGGACTAAGAAGCTGCTGTGTTTCAGACACGGTGCTCAGGACTGTGGGATCTAAGGGCAGTAGAGACCAGGCCCTATGTTCCAGAACCTCACACTCAGGGACACTCAGGCCAGGGCAGGATGAAAGCCCTGGACTGGAATTGGAAGTGACAGGCAGCCAAGCAGGGCAAAGCCACTGAGATAAGGTCCTAATCGGAGTTGAGACAGAGAACAGTGGCAGAACAGCAGACAGAGGCTTTGTTCCAAAGCTGGGGACCTGGGAGGACCTCAGCGGGTGGAGGAGCACGAGACCTCGGGGGACTGAGGGGCAGGCCCATGAGCAGCCTCAGCCCGGAAGCCAGCACAGGCCGCTTGCTGCAGCCCCCTTGAAGGAGCCTCGAGGGCCGCCCCCGCAGTTTTATCTGCTGGTTCCCCGGGCTCTCACTGCACATCTGCTTCCCTCGCACAGCCCCCACAGACTGATCAAGCGCTTACCCTGAGTGAGCGGTGCTCACCCAATCTCCTCAGCCACCCTTGAGGGTGGGTGTTAATCATCCAGTTGTATAATTTAGCAACTGAGGCTCAGTCCAAGTAGAATGGCCCACAATTCTACCAAGAGACACTGGAGGAACCAGGATTTGAATCCCGAGTGCCTGACTTGCAACCACTGTATTGTCTGCCATGATTTCTGACTCTTCGAGGAGGAGCAGCAGCCATCTCCCACCAGCCCGGGCAGTGCTGCTCACACTGTGCCCTGTGTATACAATTTAGTCTTCACAGCGCCCCCATAAGGTAGGTCCTAGTATTACCAGCACCACTTTACTGAACAAGAAGGAACTGTCCCTCCAAGTTTGCATCACTTTCTCAAGGGCCCCGCGCCCGGCCATTGTGGGACCAGGGTTTGAATCCAGTTGACCAACTTGGAGTTCATCATCCCAGCCACTACATTCCTTGAGGGCAGGGCCTAGTTATTATTTTTTTAATAGACCTTATTTTGTAGACTGGTTTCAGATTTACAGAAAAATTATTATAAAGACAATACAGAGAGTTTTTCAATTGCTCTGGCTAGGACTTCCAGTACTATGTTGAATAAAAGTGGTGAGAGTAGGCAGCCTTGCCTTTTTCCTGACCTTATAGGAAAAGCTTTTAGCTTTTCACCATTGAGTATGATGTTAGCTGTGGGCTTATCATATATGACCTTCATTATGTTGAGGTATGTTCTTTCTGTCCTCACTTTGTTGACAGCTTTTATCATAAATGAATGCTGAATTTCATCAAATGCTTTTTCTGCATCTATTTTGATGATCATGATTTTAATACTTCATTTTGTTAACGTGGTATATGTATCATGTTGATTGATTTGTATATGTTGAACCATCCTTGCATCCCTAGAATAAATCCCATTTGATCATGGTGTATGATCCTTTTAATGTATTGTTGGAATTGATTTGCTAATATTTTGTTGAAGATTTTTATATCTTAGTTCATCAGGGATTTTGACCTGTAAATTTATTTTCTTGTGGTATCTTCGGTTTTGATATCAGGCTAATGCTGGCCTCATAAAATGAGTTTGGAAGTGTTCCCTGCTCTTCTAGTTTTTGGAAGAATTTGAGAAGGATTGGTATTACTTCCTCTTGAATGTTTGGAAGAATTCACCAGTGAAGCCATCTGGTCCTGGACTTTTGTTTGTTGGGAGGGTTTGATTACTGATTTAATCTCCTTACTAGTAATTGGTCTGTTCAGATTTTCTATTTCTTCATGAATACAGAAACACAAATAATATATGATCTCACTCATAAGTGGACTCTAAAAAACCAAAACAAAGAAACAAAAACAGAACCCATAGATACAGAGAACAGATCGGTAGTTGCCAGAAGTGTGGGGTGGAGGTGGGCACAATGGATGATCATGGTCAAAAGATCCAAAAAGAAACAACAAAACAAAACAAAACAAAACAAAACAAAAGAAACAGAGTTTCCATATACTCCATGTCCAGTCTCCCCTAATGTCCACATATTATTGTGGTGCATTTGTTTCAATTAATGCACCAGCGTTTGTGTATATATTAACTACTGTCCATGGTTTATTCAGATTTCCTTAGTTTACCTAATGTCCTTTTTGTGTCCCAGGATCCCATCCAGGATACGTTACATTCAGTCATCATGTCTCCTTAGGCTCTTCTGACTGTGACAGTTTCACAGGCTTTCCTTCTTTTCGATGATCTTGACAGTTTTTTAAATTGTGGTAAAATGTGCATAACGAAAACTTACCATCTCAACCATTTTTAAGTGTACATCAGTAGTGCTAAGCACATTCACATTCTTGTGCAACCGATCTCTAGAACATTTTCATTTTGCAAAACTGAAACTCTAACTCATTTAACAGCTCCTCTTTTCTCCCCCTCTCCTCAGCCCCTGGTGATGACCACTCCACTTTCTGTTTCTACGACTTGACTACTTTAGAATCCTCATACAAATACAAGTGGAATCATACAGTATTTGTCTTTCTGTGACTGGCTTAATTAGCATAATGTCCTCGAGTTTGTAAATCTGTGTCAAAATGTCCTTCCTTTTCAAGGTTGAATAATATTCCATTAAATGTATATTCCACATTTTGTTTATCCATTCATCCATCAACAGACACTTGGGTTGCCTACACCTTTTGGCTATTGTGAACATCAGTGTACAAATACCTCTTAGAGACCCTGCTTTTAATTCATTTGGATATGTGCCCAGAAATGGAATTGCTGCATCATGCAGAAATTTAGGATTTGCCATACTGTTTTCCATAGCAGCTGTATCATCTTACATTTCTACCAACAGTGCACAAGGTTCCAGTTTCTCCATGTCCTTGTCAACACCTGTCATTTTGGTGGGGAATGAGGCTGTATCTTATTGTAGTTCTGATTTGCCTTTCCCTGATGATTAGTGATGTCAAGCACATTTCCATGTCCTTATTGTTCATTTGTGTGTTTTCTTTGACAAAATGTCTATTCAAGTCTTTTGTCTATACTTTAATCAGGTTTTTGTTGTTGAGTTATAGAAAATTTTTTGGTATTCTATGTGTTAACCCCTTATCAGATATATGATTTGCTAATATCTCTTCCATTGTGTAGGTTGCCTTTTCACTCTTCATTGTGTCCTTGATACACAATCTTAACGTGTTGAGGAGTACTGGTCAGGTACTTTGTAGGATGCCCTCTGTTGACATTTGTCTGATGTTTTTCTCATGATTAGACTGAGGTTATGGGTTTTGGGGAGAAAAATCACAGAGTTCAAGAGTCATTTTCATCATATCATATCAAGGATACATACTATCAGTCTGATTTGTGACAGCTGATGTTGACCTTAAGTACCCGGCTGAGGTACCATCAGATTTCCCCAGTACAGAGTTACGCGTTCTACCCTCCCACCGCCACCACCTCTCCTCCACCTTCTCCATATTGTATTCTTGGGAAGGAAGTCATTATGGGCGACCTTTGTGGTTTCTCTAAACTAAATATGTTTCTTCATTAAACTCTATTCAAATTATCTGCTGGGACCCTGGCTACGATACAGACAAAATGGTTCATATTTTTTAAAAACCACATTTTTAGTGTGGAAAATTTTAAACATACACAAAGAAAGGAAATAACATACCCAATTCTCAGTTCCAACAAGTATGAACATTCTTGCGTTCCTCTTTCATCTATATCACTACCCACTATCCACTCCTACTCTATCTCATTACTATTATATTTTCTTACAGCCCCCCATTATTTTTTTCAGGTAAAAGTCACATGTATTAAAAACAGGCAAATCTTAGGCTACACAATTTTAACAAGTGGGTACAGCTATGTAACACAAATCCCTTTCACAATATAGAGCATCTCCATCTCCCACTCTCCTCTGTCCCTTGCCTTCCAGAACTTTCCACTCACCTATCTAGATACAATGACGGTTCTGATTTTTTTCACCTTAGGTTAATTTTGCCTGTCCCAAAACTTTGTGTAAATGGAGTTGCACAGTTTTCACTGTCTGTGTTTTTCTGGCTTGTTGCATTAAGTATAATGTATTTGAGGTTCACTCACACTGTTGTGCATATCAGTATTCCACCCCCTTTTATTGCTGAGTGGCGTTCCACTGAATGTATATGCAACTTGTTTATCTCTTCTTCAGTTGATGGGCATGTATTTGGGTTGTTACCAGTTTTGGATATTTGGAATAAAGCTGCTGTGAACATACAAATCTAGTCTTTTTGTGGTTATATGTTCTCATTTCTCTTGAGTAAATACCTTTTTTGTATGTTGCTGTACCCACCAGTACTTAAGACTTAGTCGGTACTAAAAAAATAAACGTGATAAAATTAACAGAGTCACATAACTGAGAACTGTGCGGTGATGACGATCATTTCACATAATGAAGTGAAGTTCCTCCTACATTGAACATGAACACCAACAGCAAAGGCTGAATAAAAAGAAAGGACAGCTGAGGTAAAGACTTAGGGATTCAGTTAAAAATTTTGAAAAAACAACAGGCTTTGAAGAAGAGCCAAAATGTAGGGACAACCAGGAGACTTCCTCCTGCAAAGGATAAAAGACTCCTCTCCCACCTGCTGGCTGGACAGGGAGTCCTGGAGGGCAGCCCTCCCAGAGTCCCAGCTGAGGGCACGACGGGGGAGGCCAACGCAGCTAGAGCGAAGATCGGAATGGCCATAATTTGTTAGTGAGATTCTTCACAGTATTTTGTGTCTTCTTAAGGAGCATTAATACCCTTTGTTTTTTCCTCTCTAAATCCACTCCTGAACTGCCACACTTAGAGATTTTGTCCTGACCAGGAAGAATCCAAAACAGGCAACAATCCAGCAATCTTTTCTCCTTGGCTCCGGAAGATGTTTGTGTGTAGTTGGGAAATCTGGGTTTATGCCATCAACTAGCCACGTGTGCTTATGTCTCTAAAGTTTCTTCCAGCACTGAAATACTATAACTTAGCAACTATAATTGCTATTTTTGATAAATGGTATTTTTTTCTTATTACAAAGGTATATGCGTTCAGCATGGAATGTCAGAAAATATAAACAAGGGAGCAGAAGAGAATATAAAATCACTCATAATTTCACTACTCAGTGCTAACTCTTATTATCATTCATTCATTCACCTAACAAATATTTGGGGAGGATCTGCCATGTACTGAGCAATTTGAACATATCTTTTTTAGGCTATTTACTTTTATATTTCAATGAAATCATCCTGCTTGGAACTTGCCTTTCACTTAATAGACAGTTGCAAACATATTCCTACATCAGTAAATAGTTTCCTACAATGATCCATTTTTTCATGTTAATAACACTCTCAGAGCTAGATTTTGAGCAAATTCATGACCATTTCTTTATGATAATTCTTAAAAGTAGAATTCCTAGACTAATTAGTAATCATACTTAGGAGACTTTTGGCAGGCAATGCCAAAATGGCCTGCATCCCCAGCCTTTCTGTGCATCTTTCCACTCATACATATGCATTGAAAAGGATCTAGAGCTGCTTTATCTGGTATAGCAGGCACCAAATACACAAGGGTGTGTTTACTTAAGTTACAATTAATTAAAATAAACAATTCAGGTCTTCAACTGCACGAGCCACATTTCAAGCACTCAATAGGCATGTGTAGATGAGGTGATTATAATAGCACAGAAATCAAATTTCCATTATCAAAGAAAGTTCTATTAGACATCACTAGTTGAGAATGATGTTTAATTGATAGTAATTATTGTTATTTTTGGGTGGAGAGATATCAGGTCATTTTCCTTTTTATTGCATTACTTGACCCCTTTATAATAAATATTTTTCAATTATTGATTTACATATGTCATGTTCAAAAGTCCTCCACCCTTTGGAGGCCTGTGCCTCATGCCTACCAGCCAGCCACCTAGAGGTGTGTTTGATTATGAGAAATCTTCCAAGTCTTTATGTCTAGTCACTGAGTTTGAATTCTAATTTCCTTCCTAGAGATAGAGCTCGAAAAAGTTGTATTAAGAATCTCTATACAAACATCCCAACTTAAAGAAGTAGAAAAAGAATAACAGAAGAAAAAAAAACAACAACAAAGTCAGCAGAAGGAAAGAAATAATAAAAATTAGAGCAGAGCTAAATGAAATTGAGAACAGAGAGACAATAGGAAAAATTAATGCAACAAAGAGCTGGTTCTTTGAAAAAAATCAATAAAATTTGTCAAACCCCTGGCTAGGCTAACCAAAGGATGAAAAGGAAGAACTCAAATAACCAAAATTAGAAATGAAAGGGGAGAAATTATGACTGATACTACAGAAATATAAAGGATCATTAGAAAATATTATGAAGAGTTTTATGCTACCAAATTTAACAAGCTATAAGAAATGGACAAGTTTCTAGAAATATATAGTCTACCTAGACTGAACCAAGGAGAACTGGATAATCTAAATAGACCGATCAATAGTAAGAAATTGAAACAATCATCCAAAACCTCACCAAAGGCAAAAGCCCCAGACCAGATGCTCTCACCAACAACATCCATCTGTCAACCTCAGTTAACTCATTCAAGCACAGCAAAAACAATGAGAGCAAACAGGAGACACGGTCCTGCCTCTGTGGAGCTTGCAGTCCAGTCGAAGGTGTTCGCGCCCACCGAATCTCTCACTGCACTAACGAGAGGGGCACAGCACCAGGTCCCTGCCCATAACCCTGAGCGTAACCCCAGGTGTGATGGGCTGGCCTTTCCTGCATGCAGTCACCTGGGAACGTTGCTGAGACTGTCCTGGGCTGTCAGGCCGGGTGAAGCCTGCAAGGCCCACTTGCTCTGAAAGGCCCAAGACCCGGAGGAGTCCTGGATGACACACACAGTCCTGGGGCTGCTGGAGGGACCAGCCAGGGGTCCTGTTGGAAACAGGGGAACCTCCAGAGCCCTCCAGAGCCCTTCTACCAAGCAACTGAGCACAGAGCAGCAGGGCCAGGATTTACAGCTTGGAATTTCTTTGTCATTGGGGTCTTTGTCGGTGAATGCCCCTCCATTGTACACTGGTAGCCATCCTCAGTTTCTCATTTCAGAGGAGTCAAGATGGATGGTAGAGATTCTGTCTTCCAGTTAGCCCTAATTGGTTTCACCCCAACTGATTTATTGCTAATGAGCCTGTTTATCTCAATACGCAAACTCCTTTCTCCATTAGACTCTCTGGTTTCATGAACTCTTCTGAACTTTAGGGAATGTCTTAAATCGTTATTCCCGAACATCAGGGCCTCAGCGTACCCCCATGGCCTGGAAAAGTCAGTGGACCGCTAACAAAGACCAGTTTTCATCCAAGGAGGAGCTAAACCCCCAGGAGCCTCAGGGTCTTTAAGGCCTCCTCAAAGTGCTTACCTGGTCTCACCAGCCAGGGGTGATGTGGAAAGAGTTGGAATCAGAATTAAGCTTGGATCCCAGCTCTGTCACTTGACAGCTATGTGACCTTGTGATTTACCTAACCTCTCTGAACTTCAGTGTCCTCATTTTAAAAAGGGGGTGGGAGCTAATAACACGAACATGAGCCTTGCAGGGTTATTGTGGGATTATGAGATCAAGGTATGCAGTTGGCACTTAATACATAGGAGCCCTTCTTCCCTCCTCATGCCCGCCAAGGAGATTAACATCCTGTGGAGACAAGAACAGCCAAGCAATTTTCTCTTAAAGAGGATTTGTATCTGTGTTATTGTTTTTCCTGGAAGGGCACGAACAGGAAACCTGGGACTGGCAAGAACACCGTAACTTTGGCCCGTCTGCAAAGTAGCAAACGCAAGTTTCCACGGGGCAGTACCTGCGGAGCATTGTACAATGTTATGCACCAAGCGTGTTCACCTGAAAACAGTCCTCATCTCTCCGTCTGTCCCGCCACCAAGAGTCTCGGGCACCATCACCCACTCACCTGGATCACTAAGTAGCCTGGCACCAGTGCCAGCTTGCCCGCTCGTTCTCCCAGAAGACACCTCTCTCCACGGAGACCTGTCCTAACAAAAATCAACGCCATCAGACCCCTGCTCCACACTCCCCCGTTGTCCTTCCTGCAGAGCCCAACACCACCTACCCACAGCTCGCCTCTCCCATGTCGTCTCCTACCTCCCCACCCGCAGATGCTGCTCCAGCCACACGTGTTTCCTTTTCCTCCAGCAGGTTTGTTCCGGCCCCAGGGCCTTTGCTGCAGCTGCGCCCCCAGCCTGGAGCTCTCCTCCTCCTTACGGATGCTTCCTGTTCAATGGTCAGGTTTCAATGCCATCTTCTCGGAGAAATTTTCTCTGATCATGTCCCCACCACCATCACATCTATCCCTTCACCCTGTTTTCATCCTTGCACTTGTCCCTACCTGAAAGTCTCTTTGTCTTAATCACCATGGACCTGTGGTGCCTAGAACACTGCCCAGCCCACGGCAGGCTCGTAGGACGTGTTTGTTCAATAAATGAACTCCTTTGTCTCATCATTTAAGCATAAAAATCAATGATCTTCAGAATGGCCTCTCTTCATTTGAGAGCTCCTAATATGTAAGTGTCTAGACAGTCCTTTTATTTTTGGCATTTTTGGCAAAGTGACTTGCTTCTGGAATTTCACAAAACCAGACAACGCCTGTCGCCCTAGTCTCATCCAGAACTGTGCCACCTCTTCTAGAATCTGCCGAGGCTCTCGCTGCCCAGCCCCTCCATAATACCAAGGCAAAGGTTTTACAAATCCCACTGGGATACTCTCCTACCTGAAGAATTGGAGCACCCCTGGACTGGAGCCTTCAAACCAGAGGCAGCCCCAAAGCAGCGAGGGTCCCTGCACCTCAGAGGGCTGGGCACGTGGGATTAATTCAGGCGGGAGCCCGGCAAGAAACGCCGGCCCCTGAGAAGGGCTGAAGAGAGTGAGTTTTAAGATTCAAACTGAAAAGAAAGGGCAAAGGAGGCAGAGAGCGGGTGGAGGGGTAGGAAGGACCCACCCTGCTTAACCCAGAGGAAGTTTATCCCGCTAGGATTGAGATTAAGTGTTAAATTTGGTGTGTGGGGGGGTGGGCGGTGTTTTAGGGAGAAGGCCTACGGTTTTTATCGGGGTTGCAATGGCATCTGTGCCCCAAAAGGTTAAGAACCATGGATCTGGAAGGCATGCAATTAGGTTAGCGAATCATCTCCATCCTAAACATGACCTGAACTGAAACAATCACGAGAAAGGAAAAGTGCTTCGTCCTCCAAAGAAAACAAAGCCATTTCCAACAGGAATTGGCTGTCACATTCTCTGCACTTGGAAAAAAAAAAATCAACAGAGCATCCGCCCAGCCTGCCCAGGGCCCATCCCTTAAGCCCAGGTCTCCAGGGAAGGCAGTGAGCCTTTGTTTTCCAGTCTGTGGGCAACTGGCTGGGCAGGGAGCCAGAGGGGAGAGACCTCTGTGGAAGAAAATATTGAGATGTGCCAAGTTGTGCAGGCTGCAAGCACCCGGAGGTGGGCTCTGGCTGATGCCACCAGCCCGGCCGGGTGAGGAAGGAGGTGCTTGCTGCAGACTCAGTACTCCCTCCTGCTTACCTGGTTTGTCTCCAGCCAGGCTAGTGGGCCTGCTGTTCCCCGTGGGTGCTGTGGGGCACCACAGGATTAGTCATGGGTCTGGGTGCTTTTCTAAGTAGATTTTGGACTCTTCATGGTTGGCAAGGCTCCCCTTCTCCTGGTGGCCACCCCGGCTATCAGATTAGAGCTCCTGCCTATTTAAGGCTATGTGTCACATCTGGTGTTCAGAAAGGACACACCCTTCCCCTGGCCCTTCTTGCCTTTGTAAGGGGAGGACCTAGGATGTGGCAGAAGTCCCAATAAAAGCTGGAAGGAGACGCGTGAGCAGGCGGGCAGGCCCGGAGCCAGCATGCTGTGCCAGCACTTGGTATAACCTCCAGGGAGGGCGCAGTCCACACATGTCCTGGCTTCTGAGAGGCAGGCCCTGGGTGCCAGCCCAAAGCCATCGTCTCCCCGAGAGCCCCACAGTTCTCACTCAGCCTTGAGCTGTTATTTTTTGATGCCTGTGTATGTTCTATCTTTACTATATCCCAGAGGCATTCTTGATTTCCTCCCCAGGTCTGATTCTCCGTCAAGCTTCCCCTTCTCAATCAATGGCACCTTCATCACCTAACGGCCCATCCTTTGGGATCCAGCTAAATAGCAGCTTCTCCTTGGGAAGACCTCCCCACACCAAACCTAACATGCCCCCCCGCCACCCACACACCAGGATGCCGTCTTTCAAGTCAGCTTGTTCGTTTATCACATTCTGAAATTACTTTGTTTTGGTGTGTCTCCCCAAGTAAAGACCACGAGGATGGATGCTCACCATTTGCTCCTCCAGAGTCACTCCCCTGTATTCTCTCCTCTCTGCTAGGCCTGAGGAGGCTACGTAGGAAAGAACCCAAAGTGACAAGGCTTTGGGGCAAAGCAGGTCTCAAACACCACTGGTCCACACCTAAGTGTACATCCAGGTATGTCCTTGTACACATGCAACCAGGATAAACCAGGATGCTCATAGTAATACTGTTGGCCAAAAACTCCAAAACAACCGAACGCTCATTAACTATTGCTTGGATAAATACATTGTATTCTATATACATCAAAGCAAATAAATGAATTACAGCTACAGAACAGCACGGATGAACCTCACAAACGTAGTTCAATTAAAAGAAACAGGTCACAAGAGAGTATGTGTTGGACAGTTTCATTTATATAAAGTTCCAAAACAAGTAAAACTAAATCATGTGGTTTAGGGATGCATACGTAGTGGAAAAACTATTAAAATTTATTTCAACAAAAAACAGGATACTGGTTACCTCTGGCAGGGAGGGAGGGAGAGATGACAAGGAAGGAGGGGCACAGGAAGGTCTACCGATCGGGAGCCAGTTTTCTAGTTCTTGTCCTGGGAGATGGAGACATCAAGATTCACTTGGAATTATTTTTAACTGTCCATGGGTAGTTCCCTACTCATGGCACTATTCTAAAAGTATTATTTCACAATTCAAAGATTAAACAGAATAGAACTCAGGTCTAGGTGTTAGGAGGCCTGGATCAGATCAGATTCACCACTTAAGAGTTGTGTGACACAAGACAAATTAATCTCTCTGCCTCAACTTCTTTTATTCCTAAAATGGGGATAATATTAACTGCCACTTATTCAGGCTTACCATCCTAGGCACCATGCTAAGCGCTTTTATATATCAGTAGTCATTATGTGTCCCGTGGGGACAAGCTGAAGGCAGCTTAAGCACAAAGTATTACAGGGATGCAGAAACAGCCTATAGAACCTAAGGGCAGGGTGCAGCCAGGAGCAGGCTCTGGGAACTGTGTCTCTTCTTGCTACGTTTTGCCCTATAGCTGCTGCATTCTTTTGCTATAAGCTGGCCATCTTTGCATCTCCGTCCACATGTGAGAAAATGACCACCCACAGCTCTCAGGTTTGTATCTTCTCCATTCAAGACCCTAGTCAGACTGAGCCTAACATCTCTCAGCACAAATTACGAAATTCCCTGGGGAAATAATTCTTACTGCTTTAGTTAGAATCCAGTGCGCACGCCTGATCCAATCAACTGTGGCAAAGGGGCAGAGTCACACGATGAGAAACACCTGCTAGGGACAAACATCATGGAACCCAATGGGGACTGTGGCTGGTTGGCAGTTGGCCCGTAGGAAATCTACTTCTGTAGAGATGTACAGTCCTAAGAGGGCAGCTCCTAGAATGGAGAGTGGAACTGACAACTCAAATCAACTGGTATTTAATCTATTTATAGTAACCCTATGAGGTAATGTTGATATCCCCATTGTACAGATGGAGAGACTGAGGATCAGATACGGCCCAGGGAGTCTCAACAGTGGCACCATCGACATTTTGGGCTGAATAGTTCTTTGTGGTTGGGGCTCTCCTGTGCATTGTAGGATGTTTAGCAGTATCCCTGCCTTCTACCCACTAGGCGCTAGTGGCACGTCTCCAGTTGTGGCAATCAAAATGTCTCCGTGTGTTGTCAAATGTCCCGACACAGGCCAGAGTAGATTACACACCTCCACTCCACTAGTAAGACAGCCAGTATTCAAACCCACATCTGACCCTAAAGCCTGTTCTGTCACTGTCTCGCATGATCACGTCTAGCTTACCGACTTCACGAGGTTGTAATGAGGACGTAATGAATGTGATGAATGTGAAAGCACCTCGAAGCGTTAGGTGGAATATAAATATATTATGTCTCCACATTCTCCTTAGGAGTTTCCAGTTCTGTGGATCAATGTGGCTACTCAACTAGGACAGGGCTCTATGTTTCTAAGACATATTAATTCCATGGGTCTGACTATCAACCAACCATATTACCCAGTTAGTCTCATGATGTAATTCCTCTGCAAATCCTCCCCCTCATGAAGACTGATAGTCCCAAGGTCTTCCTGCCACCTTCTCTCCAACCTACGAGTATGATTTATGGTAACTTTTCTTAGCTGGTTTTCCTCTAGCGGAGCCAAGTCTTTATCTAGATAATTTGGTTCCCAAAGCCCATATATTATTCTCCCACACACAACTGACTAAACGTATTACACCTCTTTCTCCACGAACTGGAGGTCTCAATAACCTAGGCTGCATGGGGTTCATGGGTACATTCTTCCAAACCCAGTGGTTTCCCTGGAGTGGACCCAAAGAAGTAAAATGCCTTTCTGAGAATGCTGCCTGACAAAGCTCTACATGGACAGTCCCTAATCTGTTAGTTTTTGTTATGGTTTTCAATATTCATTATGACTGAATTCTAAAGATAATGAAGTCCTTCATTTGCAAGGCTTTGAGGTCCAGCCATCCAAACCAGAGGGAAAACATTTTGGCTAGGATTAGAGGGTTGGCCACACACTCGTGACAGGAGGTCTTTACAATGAGCTTCTAGAAGTTTGTAAAAGAAAGCATATCCATCCAGCTTAATTAGACTGCCCAATAAAATGACCAAGATATGCCATTCATGTCTTTCCAGTCAAGATATAAACCACTTGTTTGGAGCCCTGGTCACAATATAGTATTTTTAAATAAACTCTTTTTATTGAAGTATAACTTATACGCAGCAAAGCACACAAATCATAAGAATATAGCTCAATAAATGTACCCCAAAGTAAACACACCCATATAACCACCACCCGGATCAAGAACAATCAGCATTCCAGAAGCCCCTCTCAGTGACTATCCCCACCCTCTCCCTAAATACAACCATTATAATGTTAATCTTATGACCTCCATATTTTTTATGTATCTGATAGCCCAGAAAATGATCTCTGGAGGCCAGAGTTCATCAAAGTCTGGGAGGATTGTGATCCCGTGAGTCATTTCTCTTAAGAATAGTTTACCAGTGAGGATGCTTCCAGCTGCAAGTAATGGAAACCCCAGTTCAGATGGCTTAAACAATGAGAAGATTTACGACCTCCACACAAAGAGCAGTCCTGCTGGAGGGTGTGCTTCGGGGTTATTGAAGCAGCAGCTTGAGTCAACAACGTCCCCGGTTCTCTCCTATCTCCTCTCAGCCATCTTGTTGTTTGCTTTATTTAGTCTCAGGCTGGTAGCAGGATGGCTACAGCAGTTCTTTCTGTGACTCTCTTTGGAGAGGAAATTTTTTCCAGACCTCTCATCCCAAAGTTGAGAACTGGGTCACTTGTGTAACCAATCAGATCAGGGGGATGGGACTGCCCCAGTTGTCTTAGACTTATCATCTAAGGGTAGGACGGATGTTGAGAAGTCCACTCCACTGCTCCCTACAGAAAGCCATGTAATAAAAATGGAAAATGTCTGGCTCAACTCAAACAATCTTGATAATACTAAATGGTAACAAGAGTTATAAACAATAGAGATTTGCGGCTGAACATACCGTTGGAGATTCAAGGTTAGAGGTAAGTAACTCTCTGTGAGGAAAGAATAAGTTGGCCGTGGCAAAATAAACACAGCAGCTCTTGCCTGTTTGGGCACTGAGTCATAAACTTATTTTTTTAAAAGTTATTGGGATAGTGTCTGTAACCAGGTATGTTAAGCACAGGACATAACATTTCCGTATACACTTAGGACAAATCCTACCTCTTTATAAATAATGATGGCAGTAATGCACATGGGGCATACCATTTTTTTTTTTTTTGCTTTTTGGTATGTGGGTAGCTCCCTGACTGGGAATCGAACCCAGGCCGCAGCGCTGACAGCGCCAGCGCCGAAGCCTTAAGCCACTACACCACCAGGGAACTCCGGCATACCATTTAAATGCTACAAGGTACCTTAATAATGCCCAACAGCCATTCAGTCCCCATAATGTTTGAATATTCACCACATTAAAATCCCAATTTTTACAGAAATGATATCTATAATAATGTATTACACATGAGAGCCACAGATACACATATATATGTATTAATATTCATTTGCTTAAAGTAGTTGGGAATGTGATGTTTACACCCCTTTTACAATGTACTAGTCTCATATTATTAGAACACAGGTGAATACCTGTTGGAGGAATCTATCATCATAGAATATCTGGGTAGATAAGGTACACCCATTAGTAAAAACCAATTATACAAATAATAAATACAACAGTGACTTGTTTTGTGGTAAATGGCAAAATATATGTTTCTGTGGATGACAGGACAAATAGGAGATAGGTTTTAAAGGTAAGTTATTACTGTATATGTATATAAATTTTACATATGTATGTGTACCACTAACTTCATGTTTTGTAAAAAAAGAAAAAGAGAGAGAGAGAGAGAGAAAAGCGTTTTAAATAATTATCCATACTGGATAAATACATAACTATTCTCAACACCAACAAAAAAGGATGAATATAAGGGAAATTCCAACTGAAGAGTAAAAAATTCAGCATATCCTTCAGAAAAACATTTATCACAAAACTAACATTCCGGAGGAAATATTTTTCTCACGACTGTTTCTAATTTTAATTGCTACTATATTTTGAAGGTAACTATCAGCATAAACATTGCAACATATAATATGTATGGTTGTAATATGAGAATACATCAGTAACATACTTGATCTCAATGGGCTTAAACCCCTCAAGTTTGAGAAAACATATTTATTGTTTTTTACTAAAGTAAAAATGTAATGTCCTGTGATCATCAATAATTTTAGTTGCAGGGAGTTCCCTGATGGTGTAGTGGCTTAAGGCTTCGGTGCTGGCGCTGTCGGTGCTGCGGCCTGGGTTCGATTCCCAGTCAGGGAGCTACCCACATACCAAAAAGAAAAAAAACAAAACAACAACAACAACAAAAAATAATTTTAGTTGCAGTTTTGATATCCAACAGTCATCCAATATCCCCCTGGATATTTGAAATTTCATTCTTGTTAGAATTGCAGTTTTTTTCTCAAGAATAACGTGAGGTGTGTTATTTTCCTATGCATTCTTATGTCAACTGGGAATATATCTTTTATTTATAATCCAATACTACCCTACTTTGCTTTTTTGGTATAGATTAGGCCTTTTTGAAAAGAAGTTGGATATTTCACAATGCCAAGACCCAATCTAGTCAAGCATCTTCTAATGAGGACCCCAAAAGTTATGAAGAGGTCTATGCTAATTTGCTTCATAGAGGTCGATATTGTAGAGATTTTAAGAGAAATGCTCTTTTTTACCATACCAGCAGAGGGCACATTTTCCACTTCACTGTAACTCCTCCAACCTATAAAACCCCATAGATGGTACTGGATCAAATCATGGAGGATACTGAAAACTAGGCAGTTCTTGAATAAAAAATGTACTTAAGAAAGAATAGCTTGGGAGAAATATGCATAGCAAATATGAAAAAGGACTGAGTGCATCCACTTCTTAAAAATCTCATTTGGAAAAAAGCCCAAACCTCTGAATAGGCTCCAGGGTGATAAGTCTCATGAACAAGAGATTTCTTTTAAGTATCCTGAATTCTAGATTAAAGATATTTTTCTTCAGAAGGCATTGTTCCACTGAGTTCTTGTTTACAGTTCTGCTGTTGAGAAGTTTTGATAACTGTTTCCTGATTCTTTATAAATGAACTTTTTCTCTTTGGAACCTTTTAAGACAGTGGTTTTCAACCCTTGCCATGAATCAGATTCCAGTGAAACAGAGATTCTGTTTCAATTGATCTGTGGCAGGGCCAGATATTGGTATTTTTTAATGTTGCCAAGTGATTTCAAGGTGATCCAAAGTGTGGCCGTGGTTGATGGATTTGGATTTTCTCTTATCCCTCCTGTTCTGAAACCACAATGACAGGTTTTGGTGTGAGTTATTTTTCATTATTGTGTTGAGCACTCAGTGGTACTTTCAATCTCAAAAATCAATCATTAGTTCTGGAATGTTTTCTTGTATTATTTCTTAATTTTTCATTTCTAGATCTTTTAATTTAGATAGGGTATCTACTGGCATGAACCTCTCCTTTTCCATCTTTTCCTTTTTTTCTACCTTGTGGGAGTTTTCCTCATTTTTATTTTCCAACCCTTCTATTGCTTTCTTTTTCATTTCTGTTCTCATTGTTTTTAATCTTTATTTTAAAATAATTTTAGGTTTACAAAGACTTGCAAAGACAGTACTGTTCCCATATATTCTTCACCCAGCTTCCTCTAATGTTAACATCTTACATAACCAAAGTACAATTATTAAAACTAAAAAATTAACATTGTAACATAATAAAGTCTATTAAGTACAGACTCTATTTGAATGTCACCAGTTTTTCCAGTGATGGATATTTTCTGTTCCAAGAACCAATACGGGTCCCACATTTCATTTGGTTGTCCTGTCTCCTTAGTCTCCTCCGGTCTGCGGCAGTCCTTTGGTCTTTCCTTTTCTTTCATGACCTTGAAACTTTTGACTACTGGTCACTGGCTTTGTAGAATGTCCATCCATTGGGGTCTGTCAGATATTTTCTCATGATTAGCCTGAAGCTGTGAATTTTGGGGAATACAACAAATGCGCCCTTCTCAATGCATCAAGGATACATGATATTGATATTTATTACTAGTGATGTTAAACTTGATCACTTGGCTGAGGTGATGTCTGCCACCTTCTTCACTGCAAAATTACTGTGGTTCTGTTTGTATGGAGTAAATGCATTAGGGGAGTATTTTGAGGCTATGTAAATCTCTTGTTCTTTAAGCTTTTGCCCACTAATTTTAGCATTTGTTGCTAAATTCCATAATTCTTATTCTCTAAACATTCCTTTTCATTTTTTAAAGTTAATTACCATTTATTTGATGCTGAATTTACTCCAGGGCCATAAGTTTTGGTATCTTCAGTTTTTTCTGGGGTATCTTTTTCTTCTCTGCAACCTCTTCTTCTGGTTTAGTCACAACCTACTCTTTTTCAGTGAGGATCACCTCAGTGTGGCAGGAAGTGCTCAGATAGAAGTCGATCCACTCACATGCTGTTAAGTTCTGTGAAGCATCTTGGGAGCTCTTTCCCCGTAGATGTGCTCAATAACCAGAGAGTCTACATCTAAACCCCTAAGTTCAGCATTACTCTCTGCATTTTTAAGCATGTGCAGCAAAAATTCAGCACTCTTTCTGGACCACCGACCCTGCATCCAGCCCCATTCTTTGGCCTGGGCACATCTACCAACTCCACCATTCTAACAAAAGAATGGCACACATTGCTTCTGTAAAGTGACATCCTTCAGATACTTGGTGGCTTTTCAGCTATGCAAACCCTTGATGGCCTGGGCAGATTCACGAGTGTTCTTAAAGTAAACACAAAGATTTGAACCTCTTGATTGGCATGATTTTGTGGGTTTTTCTGGGTCAAATGAACAGGGAACCTTTTTCAGAGGTCAACTCAGGCCACTTACGGAAAGATGTAACTGTTTCTTTTTAAACAGCATCCTATGCTTTTATTCACAGATACAATATCATCTCTCAGAAGTTATCAGGGGTTTTTTCTTTTCTTCTCCTTATCTCATTATCTCTTCCTCTGACTTCTTTTTTCCTATTTGTTTTGGTCTCTAACTTTCATGTTAAGGCTTTCCAAAAATGGCTGATAGTCCTAGTCCACTAAAAGCTTTTTTGGATGCTTTGCATCAGCAGAGATTGTTGAAGGGTTTCACTGCAGGGTGACCATGTGGAAGCTGCCAAATGTCAGTATCTGTAGATCTTTTCTCTAGGACTGGTGAGTTTCTCCAGAGGTATCTTCCTATCTCCTGCCTTGGGTTATAATCTTGGCTGTTGGCATTCTAGGAGCCAAGGGGTGGGGATGGGGTGATGTTAGCAACTACAATGGTATGAACTTCCCCTTAATGCCCACTCTGAGCTCCATACTCAGATCCTCTCAGGTTCAACTTCTCCCAGGATTAAACTTCCAGTTTTTGTCAGAGAAGGAGAGGGGCCGTTGCCTAGCTGGGCCAGCTAGGATTAGTGATGGAGGTGGGGTGAGGGTAGGGAGGTGACTTAAACTCATTGTTTCCAAGACTATTATGCAACTTTTACCCTCAGAAGTAAATGGTGCTTCCCATTTATGAGTTTTTCAGGGATCTGTAATGTGTCTTCATTTCTTGTTGGCTTTTCCTCCTTGTAGACATTTACATTTGTTTTCTGTACTCTTCTACATTTATTGGGCTTCCATTTTCCCAAAATTTCTTGAGATTTTTCATCAACTAAGGTGTACTGTCTTACTCCCTTTCTCTTTGCAGATTTATATCTTTGTTGATTCCTTACTCTCGTTATTTCTGTGGCTTTTGGAAGGGAGCAGAGACAAACAATTTTGTTCAAACTACTACATTCAATCAGAAACCCCTTACTATTATTTTTAGGGTAGTCAAAAGACAATGAAAACATTAATCAAGTGTAAAATTCCATGCAGAAGAATTCCAAGTTAAGTTGATACTCCACCCATCCTTACTTCTTAAGTGTGGATTGCCTATAGTGACATCCTTCCAATATAGAACACTGGAAAGTTCCTTCCAAAGAATAACTTTACAGTAAAGTATCTAACAAATACCTCAGTCTTGTGATCAAGGTCAACATCAACAGTCATAAATCATATTGATAAGTGTATACTGTTAATATGATGTGAGAAAAAAGGCAATTTACTGCTGTAGCCTCTCCAACAGCCAAACATAGAAGCTCAGTCTAATTATAAGAAAAATATCAAATTCCAGTCGAGGGTCTCCTACAATGTACCTGACCAATACACCTCATAACTGTCAAGGTCATCAAAAACAACAGTCCAAGAAACTCACAGTCAAGAGGAGCCTAAGAAAACATGATGGCTAAATATAATGTGGGATCCTGGAACAGAACAGACAGGTAAAAGCTGAGGCAATATATATAAAGTATGGACTTCATCTATTTTTTTGGACTTTAATAATGTGTCAATATTGGTTCATTAATGTAACAAATATACCATACTAATGTATGATGTTAAAAATAGGGGAAACTAGGTGCTGAGTTTAGAGGAACTCCTCACAATTTTTCTGTCAGCTTAAAACTGTTCTAAAAAAACTTATTTAAAATATTTCTATGAAACCAATAAACACTGGCAGCTGTCTGTTTACAGAAAAAACAGAATTGGTCTGTGGGTATGCAGGAGTGAATGGGGTTTTTGGTTGTTACTGATGTGGACAACATTGGTTCATCTCAGAATTCTACTTGGGAGTCCTAGAGAGTTCTTCAACAAATTTGGCTACAGCTTGTTCAGACACAGCATAATAAATCACCCTGAATCTACTTAGCCCTCCCTGTGGCCCAGCCTAATGCAAGATACCCTGAAAGATGCAGAAGACTCTTCCTTTAGAGGGCATGCAGTCCATTAATGAAGACATTTAAATAAAATACACACACACACACACACACACACACACACACACAAAGTATGTGATTATAGTATCTGCCATGGGTTTAAACCTTAGTTTCCTATGTCTTATTCTATAACAATAATCTGAGTGTGTATGTATCTATATTAAAGGGATGCATAGTTCTTTCCAAAGATACCTAGTCTTGGCACAGAATCTGCTTAGGTGTACTTGGAGAGGGAGAACTCTTACAAAGACATTACCAAGGCAGGTCAGATAAAGTGCAGAGGCCACAGTTGTTAGGATATGTGTATCTCAAGACACCCAATTTGAACTAGCTTAACAGAAAAAGCAGAATTAATGACTCATATACAAAAGGTCCAGAGGTAGAGTTTCACCTTTAAACAAAGGTGGAGCTGTTCAAACAGAACTGCACTAGTTTCACATAAATGGTCCAAATTATAAACACATCAGCTTTATTTCTTCCAAATGTTCTCTAGGGTAGACTATTGGGTACATTTTTGTACCACAATACCTAAAAATGAAGAGAACTATAGCTAATGTGCTTACCATTTCATTTATGGAGTAAAACATAAGGCAAAGGGGTTCAAGGGGGGCAAGGAAGGGGTTAGGATGAGAGCTGAGGAAAAATCCAGAAGGATTTTAAAAGGATACAGAAGAGGAAAAGGGGATCAGAGTAGGAATCTTGAAAAACTCAATTTCCTATGTTGCTCATGGTTTATTTCTCCCAACTTCTATTTCTATTTGTTCCTGATTAGATTTCTTGGGTAATTAAATCAAAGTGAGCAGATTTGTGAAAAGATACGTTCTTATGGTAGACATCCTCCTGTTGTTTTGTAAGGCAATGCCACTTCTGTTTCTCAAAAATGGAGATGAGGAAACTAGAGATAAAATCCCAAAAGTAAGCTTCATTAGGGAAAAATAAAATTCAAACATCTTTGGGTTTTTTCATTTTTCACTTTCCAGGTCCATATGATTCTGAAGTTAACATCATTGTTTCAGTCACAGAGATTAGGGTCAGGAGGAAACAATAGGAAACTGCTTTGAGACTGGCACTAATTGATCAAAAATGCCATTTGTCACACTTGCAACAAAAAGCATTTGTATTTGCATTATGTTGTACTTTCTCCTATGAACCTGAATCATCTCTTCATGATATAGTATGTATAACAATTTTGAAAGCTGAAAATGACAAGTTTCCACATCTTATGCCTCATGCTCAAAGTAAAAGGTTTCCGTATCTCAGATTTCCACAATTCAGAGAAATCGGTGCAGAAGAGGCTAAGGTCAAGCCAACCAATGAACAATTACTTCTCATGAAAAACAATGTATTTACATATATAGGTCCAGGTTAAATCTTATCCGGGATCCTAGATTGGGCGATGGGGTGAGTGAAGTTACGCAAGGACTTCTATGCTGCTTACGGGTGTCCTCAATAGTCCCCAACTCTCTATCCTGTAATAGGTTACCTATTATCAAAAGTTGTTTCTAATAACATAGTTCAAGTCAAAATTCTCATTAGATGACTTCAAGAAACTGTTTTGCAAGCAATGTGAGGGTCACTTTAAACATATTGTGTCTGCTGAAGCAACTAAGACTTCTAAGACAGTAACTATTTTTCGGTAGCTACTAATTAAGGAAATAATTACATTATCATTGGTTCCATTTTATTAATCATACACAGAAACATCCACATAAGGGTATCATTAGCAGATCCACTGGGCATATTAATATTGGTACAGCTAGAGCTTAGCTTTTATGTAAAACTATCAACAGTGGAAATTGAGTTTTAGGGCTAGATTTGGGTTTAAACTCTAGTTCTCCTGTTAACTGTGTGGCCTCAGATAAGTCAGTGGCTCTCTGAGCCACTGGTACAATTTGGATATCCCCATCTACCATGTAAGGATCCTACAGGAAAAGATCAGAAATGTTTGTAAATTATCAAAGACTTCACAAGGCACATAGTAGGTGTCACATAAATGGTAGTATTAACAACTGTATCATGTTTCATCTGAAAGCAATTCAACCTGCTTCATAAAAGAATTAAGGTTCTAAAATGCTGGCATTCTGTTATGAAGCTGAGTGGGCCTTGAAATATATAGTATACACATCTATTCAAGCTAATTAAAGTTAGGTTACCAAAGTTACCTACAATTTCCAAAAAGTTAGCAGACCGTGGTATTTCTTACCTTAAATTTACATAATTTGGAATCACATTCTTCTACCTCAGGTTTTTAGGAATCAACCAGGATTTGTCAAGCACCAACCAAAAACTCAGCATCAGGAAGAGTACAGTGATATAAATTATTAAGATTAAAGATTAAACACTAGATTCAAATGCTAATAATAAGAATGGGCCAGGACTATCCTTTCCTTTTAGTAACCCTCAATCTATGTGACAGTGAAATAGCCAAGTCCTCATAAATGACATCTCATTAGTAATGTTAGAAGGCTATCAGTTTTTCAAATTAATGAGAAAAATCATTAACTTCCCTTGTTTTATTAACACAGTCACTAGAACTTCAATCTCAGTATTTAATTTTCCCCAACAGGTTAGCTATTTCCAAGAAAAACAATCATTTGAAGACTGGTATTGCAGATAACAAAATATTATTACCTTGTACTGGTTTCTCTTTACCAGACGGTTTCAGTAAAAACAGAACTCCCAGCATGTCTACCTGGTTTCCGCTTCACATCCATCAATACAGCAAAAGTCTTGATTTTTGCCTCTCGTGATTATCACGAGTCACTCACTTCAAGGAGGGAGCTGCAGCAAGAATCCTGAAGACCCGCAGACCACCCCACCACATTACATTAAACACAGTACTTCTCAAATTATTTTCTTCCAGAACACCTGAGGATCACAGAGCCAACACTTCTACATTAAAAAAAAAAAAAAGTTGTTTTTGTTTTTAAATAAGTGTAGTCAGGGCAAGAAAAGGAAAACAGTATCTTTATTGTGTGTAGTTCTAACAAACATTCACTATGTGCACATTCCAGCAGAAAGAGACAAAGATCTTTGTTCAAAATATGCTGAAATAAAATAGGTAAACAAACTCCATTATTGAATACAGAAAAGGAATGTTAATATTACTTGTTCACAGCGAAGTAAAAAGAAAGGAAATTAAATCATCATAATGTTTTGCCAAAATAGCAAAAGTAGAATATAGATGTGGGCAAGGAATAGCTGGTAAAACTCATGAGTAAGATGCTAGATGTTGGGTAGGTAACTTAAATACCTCTGCTTCTTGGAACCTCTGAGGTCACCCCACAAATTCCAAATCAGGCTCTTTCAGAGCAACACAGCCAAATGTCACCAAACTCCCTTTACTTCTGTGATATTTGGGAACCAAATGAGAGGGTTAAAAAGGATCAATTTCTTTTTGAGAGAAGACATGTTTGAATCCACTTCTCCTGCAGAAGGAACATGAATATTATGTACTTTAATTTCCTAAAACAGAATTTAAGCAGATAGCTATCACTTGAGATTGTAAGCACAAGATACATGAGTAATGATATACCTGGCCTGTAAAGTGTTTTTTACTGCTCTGAATCAGAACTAAATGAGGATAAACCCAACAATGCTCTTATTTCACGGCATATGCATTTACAACTGCGCAGAGCTTTACAGGCTCAAATTATAGGTTTTAGTGGATTTTCGTTTCTGCTTAAGTGGTCACATAAGAATTAAACACAATATAAACTCTGTCCCCACCACTTTGTCTTTACAAATGTGTAAGTCATTTGGAAACAAAACCAAGTCCCAAGAGACAGGGGCTAAGAAGTTTTGGAGACCTGGCACTAACATCCCTATCTTGGTGGCACAAACGTTCCCTCATCTCCTCCTCGTGATCCCCAGTCACTATGTGTACAGTATTGTGTGCAGCAACAGCTAATCTTCCTTGGAAATAAACCAAACACCCCAGAGACCAGCTCCAGGGGCCATAGTAAGCCAACAGGGACTGGCACCACTTGCTCCAGAGGGGTTTTCATGACCTACCTATGTTGAGACTGTTTTGAAAATTCAAGTCTACCTCTTAAAACAAAGTCCTTTTTGATGGATTTGGCTAACATACTGTATTAGTTTATTGTTCAGAAAAACCTCTGCAAACTCTCACACAAGCTCTACCTTTCACTTGGCTGTTTACGTAGGCAGCAGATTAACAGCAAATGGACTCAAAAGTGGTTTTTACTATATAAAGTGACATCACATTAGCAGTAGATCAAAAGAAGCCCTGGGTATTGGATGGATTTCATGGATGATACAGACAAAAGTCTGAAAATCTTTTCCTCTGGCTCGGAGTAAAAACAAGTACAGATGTAAACAGGAAAAGACAACCAGTATGAAATAGAAAAACATTATCTTTTGCATTGGTGTTTATCCTAAAAATATCAAAAACACCAGTTTTACTTAAGACTATCGTTCTTTAATGTTTTTTATAAGCCAGATGTTTTTCATTCAATTCTGGAGACTGCCAACACACTTTTGATTGATCCAAGTTATCTTCCGGCTTAGTTTTAGCTTGAATGTTCCCTTTCCAGCTCCTCAATACTCCTTTGTTCTTTCCTTCCACCCTGAAATGGTCCCATGTAATCACACAACTTACAGCAATTATAGAACAATTCTTATTCAAGGAAACCCTTCCTTGCATTCAAATGAAGGAGCATCAATAGTCTCACCACTTCTGCTATATACAACCAAGAATTTTTTTTCAATAAATTACCTTAAACGGCATCTTCTAATACATACAAAACATCTTCTAACAATAAAAGTTTGACTCTACCCATATCCCTGATACATAAAAGTCATCCAAAAATCCCCCCAAATTACTCCATAATGTCATAGTCAAGTGTGTAATACAAGGGTAATATTATTTTGATGAATTCTGAATTCACTCAACTGCTAAATCACAGGATACAAGACCTGGGTTGAACTTTTTCTTAAATAGTTTGCATGGGCAGACACTGGTTTGCTGGGCAGTTTCCTGTCTTGTCAAGTCCCTGGCAAGCAGGAGGTGGGGAGGAGATACTGAGCAGTGCCCTTGGTCCCTGAAACACATTGCTCCCTGCTATGACAATAGCTCAGAAGCAGACTGGTAATCTTCAAAGGATGGAGAGAAAAATTACCACAGAGTTGGTAGTGGATAAAAAGCCAGTGTACTGTCTCCTCAGGTGCTTCCACAGTAAAAGATTAAAAAAAAAAAAAAAAAAGTCAAATATGCCAAAGAAATTCCTGAACCAAGAAGAAACAGTAACATAATTTTAAGTTATAACCTACTCCTCAATGAAACACTCATCCAAAAAAAAAACATAAAAAACAAAACAAAAAAAAAAAAAAAAACTACCAGATTTTTTTTTTTATTCTCAGTGGAAAAACAACAAAACCACAAATTGGAGCCATGGAAGTAAAATACAGATGAAATGCAAAACACTCTTTTGTCACCATCTCCCAGTAAAATAACTTCCATAGTCAAATGGCATTTTGTAACTTCCATACTTTATTTTACTGGGGCAAACAGAAGATCAAATGCTGTATCTCTGATCAATTTGGAGTCCCTTACTTTTGCTAACATGGGAAATAAAACATTTTCTAGTCAGTAAAACAAAAAATGCAAGAAGCCCTAGTAGAGCTCTATAGCATAATTACAAATTTACATTTTACTAATAAGAAATTATTGGGGGTAGGGAGATGGCTAGAGACAGGTGCCTAACCTAAATAAATGTCGAAGTCTTCGGTGCTTTTTCTAAATTTCTGTCTTATAGTGGTATTTCTCAATATTTTCCAAAAGTAAGATTGCTTTGAATTCACCCTGTCACCCCAATTCATCTCTCTCTTTCTGTTTCTCTCCACTCCAAGAAATAACAGGGAAGTACAGTTCTGTCCAGCACCACTTGGCGGACTTAAGGGGTGGCAAGAGCTACCAGCTACACTGGCCCGGGAGGGAGGAGATGATCACATGGTTCTTTCTAGTTTCATTATAACAAATATAAACAAGAAACAAGATCATTTGGCAGTTGTGTTTTAAGTCATAGGTGTGCAACTTTACCTTATGAATTAAACCCCTGGTGACAAATAATAGAATTAAGTCATAATTAAAATATAATGATATTTACTTAAAAGCTTCAAAACCAGAGTGTGCTGCCACGTTAAGAATGGCTAATGTGCATTCAAAGTATTGGAAAGCAGGCATTTTTACCAAAGGGCAATGTCACTAGGGCAAATGGACTGTAATTATTAACAGAAAATTTTGTAATATAAAGGTGCTTGTGGAAACCAGTGAAGAGAGAAAACACTGGCAAGGACACAGAACAGTGAGCAGGTGCTTTGGGAGTAAGGCTCTGAGAAAGAAGGACACTGTCCCCGGGTCTGAGGTGGATGCGCAGCCAACCATCTGGACTCCGTGGGGGAAGAAAACAACTGGCAGGATGTGAAAACAGGGCACCGCTGCAGCCTCCAAACAAGTCTCTCGCTTTGTAGGCTTCATCAGGCCTCCTCAGGAGGATTTGCTTTCTGACGCGTAGTAGTAACGGTACAGGAAACCTAAGAGAACAGCGCCTATGATGGGGAAAATCCAGTATGACCAGCAACTAGAAATCGGGGGTGGGGGGGTGGGGGGTGGAAAAGCAACAAAGTTGTGAACATTTTATACCAAACATCCATGACCTTTCAGCATTCACATTTTAATATGTTTATGAGCAAACAGTTTTTATTTACTTTGGGAAATTTAACTGCTTTTATCACATAGTAGTTGAAGAAGAACAAATATATGGATTGGAGCAACAATATTAAATGATAATTTTTAAAACATTAAAGACAGAATGTATAATATGACACCAAAAAAGGTTATATATACATACACACATACACCTCCACATGTGTTTTAACAAGGACATATAGTGATTCTTTCAGGGTTATGGAATTATGGATAGTTTAAATGTTTCTTCTTTGTGCTTTTTTACATATTCTACAACTAACATTTTTAAATAGAAAAAAGTCACAATTTTATACAATTATAAAATTAGAAGCAACTTGCATGTACTTTTTAAATTTAATCCTCACAACAACCCATGAAATAGGTTCTACTATTATATAATTTTGTACAAAGGAAATACAAGTTTTGCATCCAAAATAAAGTTTAGTCAAGCAATCTGATTCCAAACCCACCATCTTAATCTCTAGTTAAATAAGGACATACACACATACACACAACATGCTGACAGTTCTAATAAGTTAGGTAAATGGCAGTGGGCTTAAAAAGTTCTGTAACAGACTTTCCTCAGGAGTTTCAGAACAGTCATTCTCCTTAAAATAATTCTTCTCCAACAGACCATATAGCACTGCTAGTTTTAAGGTGTGATTTTTCCATGATCCCAATGACATGGCTGCCCCGCTACTTAGGACACACGAGAGCTGTGTGGAAAAAAAATCCAGCCATAAACACCTCTATTTTTCATATTACATGGCTGGATACTTTCCAAACAGATACAGTCTTGGTATTAAAAGGTTTTGAAGCCAATACAGCCAGCTGAGGTTTAATAATAAAAATGTTTCTCATTGCCTAATCATGCCTAGCATTTTGCACATTTAAGTATGGCAAAAGCTGCTCTGGATAAGTTTAGAGTATCAGTCAGGTAGCTTTGTTTAAAATTTTTTAAAAAGGCAAGTTGCCATGTACAACAGCTATATGACACATGGGAACTTGGAAGTAATCTTCCCCTAAGAGTCAAGAATTCAGATCTTGGAAAGCAACCTCAAGAGTTCAAAAGCAGGATCCTTGAGAAAACAATGAAGAGAAATTCTTCAGTACAAAAGACTTAGAATGGTTGACCACCAATCCTTATATAATCCTTCATGATCCTTAGCTGCCACCAAGACCAGAACCAGAGAAAATGCATTTATACTGCACCAAAGGAGATTAAGGTTCAATAATAACTTCCTGGCCAAAAGACAGAACTCTCTTCTCGGAGATTCATTCGGGTTATTGCAAGTAGTTGTGATTCATTTTTACTGCTTTATTGTATTCTAGTGTATGAATATACCCAAATGAATTTACTCATTTTATTAATGAATGGTTATTTGGTTTACTTCCCATATTTTAAAATCTTGAATAATGCTGTTATGAACATTCTGGTATATGTTTCCTGGCATACTTGTGCAGACACTTCTCTCAAGTACATCCCTAGAAATGAAATTGTTAAGTCAAGCCATTCATATTATCACATTTACTAGATAACACCAATCCCAAAACAACTCTGATTTTTAGAATTTTTAATTTTTATTAATTTGGTAAGTGTATAAAATATACCTTGTAATTTTAATTTGCATCTCTATGATGACAAATGAAATTAAGCCTTTTTTTCATATGCTTATATTTGTGTTTCCTCTTTTGTAAAGTGCTTATTCAAGTCTTTTTCTCATATTCTACTGTTTTTTAAAATGTTTTATAGGCATTCTTTATGTAGTCTACATAATTCTTAATCAGTTTTATCTGGAGCACATGTCTACTGCAAGCCTCTGGACTGTTTTTTCAAATTCTTTATGAAGCATTTGGCTAAGCATAAAATAAGTCCTTAATATTAAGGAAGCTGAATTTACTAAGTTTCCTTCAAGTTTGCACTTTTCTAATACTCTGTCCCTCACCTTAAACTAAAAAAAAAAAAAAAAAGGTATTTTTGTAGGGAAAAGACAAATTTTCCTTTCCCTGATTTGCTTTAAGTGGGACCTCAGAAATATAAAATATATAGTTCTATATAATCTCTACTAAGAGTTTTACAAGCCAAGGATTCCACAGTCATCTCAAGTAGAAGCGCTTCAGGAACGATAAATTTATAACTTTCAGAGCTAATATTACTGAATTACTTGTATTATTGCAAGAGACATTTTGTAAGTAAAACCCAAATTCTTGAATATGACTGCAATACATAAATTTTTTCTTTCTACAAAATGTAATAATAGTACCTACTTTACAGAGTGGTTGTGAGGATTAAATAACCTTAAGCTTTAAGTGGAAGTTACATAGCTGAGCTGAGCTGCAGAGACTGGGCTTGACTTAATAGTAGTTGCTTGTCCGAGCATAGTAGCCTCTTATTAAGTGTGATTCCATTTTATTTCACAAGATTTAAAAACTACTCAAGGCATGAACTTCCGAGATTACACAAAATGATTAAAACTGTAAAAATTAATTTTGCTAATGCTAAGGAACTACTGAATTCGAAATAATTTTGGCAAAAAATGAATTAGCTGTCAAACTGTACTTTTTGCGGGG
Organism: Lyroderma lyra; assembly: GCA_004026885.1. Taxonomy (NCBI): domain Eukaryota; kingdom Metazoa; phylum Chordata; class Mammalia; order Chiroptera; family Megadermatidae; genus Lyroderma; species Lyroderma lyra. The sequence goes on from PVJL010001329.1 coordinate 253,802, forward strand.
GGGAGGGGGGTAGCTCCCTGGCTGGGAATTGAACCCAGGCCATGGCGTTGAGAGCGCCGAAGCTTAGCCACTACACCACCAGGGAACTCCCCAACCTGTACTTTTATGTCATACATGTATTCTTACAGAAGAACCTCTTGCAGACATTATAATGAGCATAAGGAAGTGTATTATAGGGATACTAACCTTTTGTATGTGTTATCTTTTGAAGGGTCCTGAAGAAGATGCATATTTAAAAATAAGAAACAAAAAGAATGAAGATTAACAGAGTATAGAAATCTTCTTGAATATCTATATAAATTGTGTAACTAATAACAGAACTTCATCTTTCATGCAATTTCATGTTTACAAATCTATGTGATGGCAGGACCAGGGATTCGGTAATACTTCTGATAATATACTAGTATTCTCTAGTGAAGAACCATTAATGAAAGCATAAAGAAATTACCTAAACATTTTTTAGATGTAAAAAAGTGCTACTGACACAAACCAAATTGAGATGGACTAATTTGCATTCACAATGATATGGCTGGTTCAGCTGGGCTTGCCACTGGCAGTAGCTAAGATCACACATTTTCTGAAAACATATTCTGAATAAAATTTTTTGTCTTGTAATATATAAATTAATTGTCAAATGCTCTAGAGCATGCAGATGACTGTTTTGTGGCTTACAGAAATGACTAGCTCACTCTCTGAAATTACAGTAATTATGATTAGAGACCTTAGGGCTTATTTTACAATGAAAAGGGGAAGAATGGAATTAAGGGAAAGAAAATATCAAAATAACCTTAAAAACAAAATTTTGGCAATAAAACGTAATGAAGTACGGATAAATGCTACAATGTGGATAAATCTTGAAAACATCATTCTAAGTGAAAGAAGGTGGATACAAAACACCACATCTTGTAAGTTTCTCTGTATGAAGTGTTTAGAATAAATCAATCTAGAGGCAGAAAGCAGAGCACTGGTTTCCCAGGGCTCAGGGGAAGAAAAGTTGGAGGAAAATTGAAAATGACTGCTAATACATTTGAGGTTTCTTTTTGGAATGACGAAAATGTTCCAAAATTGACTGTGATTATATTTGCACAGTTCTGTGAATATACTAAAAACCCTTGACTTTTACATCTTAAATAGGTGAACTGTTTGGGATCTGAATTATATCTTAATAAAGCTGTTACTAAATTTTTACAATTCAAATGAAGCAAGTATCAAATGAAGTTGTCAATTCTATTAATTTACTACATAGTACAAAAAGCCTGCTAACTTACTGCCAGAGGACAATAACCCATTAGCATAGGTTACTGCTGCCCAAAATATCATCTTTGCCAATATGTAGAAGTATGTCAGGGTATGAACACAGAATATTAACTGTTTACCACCATCTTCAGTAATTTGCAAGGATTCCAAAAATCCTACATACTGGCCTAGATACTTTAAAGCAGACCATGAAATGAATTTTAATTTCATATATCCAAAACACCATCATGCAAAATACATGCCCCAAACCTGAAAGAAATTAGCCTATAGGCAAGTGAAACTTCTAATAAAAAGCTTTAGATAAACCATATTAATATGCTACTATACTTCTCTGGGACATATCTACCAAAATAGTATGAATTGGGCTAATGAAAACATGTCACAGATCAATCTTTGAGAAATACAATGAATGTTTTACAGATTTGGAAGGTGACAGGAATGGTAGTGATGATGGTATGTGTAACAAATTAATTTATAATGTTGTATTTTTAAATATTCCACTGTAGTAGTGAAGAAATAATTGAATTGCATCAAGAAAATGTCCATGGTCTTTTATGCTTTATCCACATACACACTAATTATTTATAACAAAAATATGCAGCTAGTATTTTTTTTAAATAGGATGATTTGAAAGGTTTACATGAGATCACTACAGTGTAATATACGTATCATGATGTTTAATCTGTAATCATATTAAAAGCCATATATATATATTAATAGTTCATATAAATGGATTCTCTAGATTTCAAAGCTTTTAGCCTCTTACACAACCAAAAGGACATTGACAGCCAAGTAAATGCCATACAGTGACTCCACTTTTAATCAATTCTAATGAAAGAGTTATTTAAAACACTGCTCTTAGAAGCCAAGTACCTCAGCCAAGTTTGAAAAGAAGCCAAATAAGTTGTTTTTAAATTTACAAAATTAAAAAGAAAAGGTTCTATTAACACCCAAAACCTTCCTTCACCTCCACCCTTCTGTCCTCTCTATACACAGTTCCCCAACTCGCATTTCCACTCCAAAGCTCTGTGCTGAATCTCACAGATGTTTAAGTGAAATTTCTACAGTCTATGACTGACTTTAACTTACACCTTTGGGTGTTCAAGTATATCTGGCTGATTATGTTCTTGCCCACAATTTAATTTACATGCAAGGTTTTTGGTCAAGAGAACAGTGATTGCTCTCACTTTCTGCCATGGAAAGTAGTAACTGCAATACTATATGATTTTAGTTACAAGACAGCAGGCCAAATTCAGAGTTCCAGCAAAAGTCTTACCAAGTAATTAACATGCATGTTTCTTTAATCTCCAAGGAGTTTGGAATATACTTCCAAACACCAAACTGCTTTAACTCTGATTTTTAGTTCAAAATTAACAGAAATTAGCTGTTTAAATAAATTGGTTCCTAAAGTACAAGGTTAAGGCTTTAATTCCCTCATAAAATAAGTAAGTAAATAAATATATTAATATATATAAATACTAAAACTGAACTTTGCAAGATAAAAGGAAATCTTTCATATCTGAGTAACTTTATCATAAAGCTGCTCATAACTAAAATTATGTCTAAGATCTTCAAGCTCAAAGCTACATCAGCTTCCTCACTTATAAAAGGCTCAGACCAGATGAACCTGAAATCTAAAAGTCATATTCAATTAACTCAACACAACTTTCTGACTCAAGAACATGTTAGCAAAACCTATAAAACAGCCTCCTCAAGGTTAGAAAGAAGGAAACATCATTCTCCCATGTCTAGGAAGACTGAAGGAGCACCATCAGGTGTAGATTTTTGTATCTTACACCAGATGTATAAAGGTATGTTCTTCCAGATACTGTTCTGAAAGGCACTGCGCCATAAGTACTGACCCTCTTTGATACTATTAAAAGAATGATAAAGAAATGTCACAATTGACAAATATGTGAGGGGACTTGGTGGCCAGCAGGAGTAGTTTCACTATGGAACTCTATGAAAAAACCATGTGACAACATATGCTTAAAAAATAGTATATTTTGTTACCAGGACATAAACACAGGAAAACAATGTGCATGAATTAGGATTATGATGCATTAAAACACAGAAATGGGGCACTGTAAATATATATTCAGCCCCAAACAGTTTATATTTAGTCTTTTAAAAGTTGAAATAAAAGAGAAATATAACATATACATGGAACATATCCTTTAATTCTTAAATTGTATGTTTGCTATTCAAGAGGAGTCTAAGTATTTAAAATCAGAAGTGGATTTTAAGCCATAAAACACCTCAGCATATTTAAAGAGTATCTGAGTGGGCTTACAGCTTTTTATTTAGAACACGATGGTATCTACATGGCCAATAACTTATAAAAAACAACTTGGGAACTTTTAGCTTCAAACACTACTGGAAAGAACTTTTCCCTCATAAGAGAGTGAGAATTGGAAGTAAACGATTTCGAAATTTTATAGTCCCAACCATTTCACAGTCACATGATGTGGGATCTTGAGAACAGCCTTCTCATGAAGGCTCCAATGTACTAAAATTTCTTTCTGAAGGAGAATACAGTTTAACAATTACTGTCTTGTAAAGCATATATCCCTACAGTCAGCCCAGTCATGGAAAAAATATTTTCCTGTAGATAAGGGCAAAATTCAAGGTCAAAAACACCCTCTAAAACAAGTTTCAGAAAGAGACTCATAGATAAAAGAACAAACTGATGGTTGCCAGAAGGGAGCGGGGTGGAAGAGCTGGGTGAAAAAAGTGAAGGGATTCAGGAATAAAAATTGGTAGTTACAGAAGAGTCACGGAAATGTAACGTACAGCATAGGGAATATAATCAATAATGTTGCAACAACTATGTATACTGCCAAATGGGTACTAACTAGACTAAATGGGGAGATCACTGCATAAATTACATACATGTCTAACCACTATGCTGCACACCTGAAACTAATATAAAATAATACTGAATGTCAACTGTAACTGAAAAAAAAATAATTTTTTTAAAATAAAATAAATAAGTTTCTATACAACTCCCTCAACTACCCATTGTGATAGATATATAAGACATCACTGAAGAACAAAATTAAAACACTAATAGTTAAAATGATTTCTACTGGGACTCAAGAAATGAAAACCTGTTATAACATTGGAGGGCTAATTTGATGTTCTTCTGACACCAAAACAACATATTTCTAAATGGAGCATTACAAGGAGAACATTAATTAAGGATATACCTTATTTCCTGAACTGATGGCAGGTTAAGTGATAACACAGCTAACCAAGACGTAAATGCATATCAAAAGAGGGAGTTCCTGGATTACAAAGGTATGTAGGTTACTTGCAATACAGTAGGCAGGCAGCAAAATGGCACAGAAAACACTAAGTCTGCTTCTAAGGTGAGTTTCCATACCCAAAAGCACATCAGAAAAACGTTAGATCGAATATGAATACAAGGTTGATGGCTCTCAGCATGGGGACTAATTTAGCAAGGAAGAGACAAAAAAGTTTAGCTCTGGTTAGTTATCGCTGACTGAAACAGGTAAGAAAAACATCTACTGCCAGACCTGTAGTTTCTAAGATTTTAAGTTTTAGTATTGTAATATTTCAGAGTCTTGAACCTCTGGCATTATCAATCTCAAAAGAAAACAATGGTAACTATCAATTATTTACCTGTGTCATAGCAAAAACAGTATGAAAGGTAATTAAGGGGAAAGGTTCCTGATTTAGACTCTGAAATAGCAATGTTTTGAGTGTTTTGTTGTTGTCTTCTGTTGTGGCGGGGAGTTTCAGGCAGGGAAGAGATTTGGAGCTGTGGGGAGAGGAAAGAAGTGGAGAAATAAAGGAAGGAAGAAGAAAAATGAAAACTCTCTCTCTGTAGGCAGAAGACATCTCTTAATTAGGCTTTTAAAAACAAAAATCACTTCTTCATAGAGGTTCAGAAACCTTAACCAAAAGAAAGGATTAATGAAATGAACTTTATAGTCATGTATTCATGGGGAATATTTAAACCAGAGACAGAAAAATTTAAAAAGGAAACACCTATATCCTACACACAGAAGTGCTACTTAAAAACCTCTGTAAGAAGTAAATCTGAGGGGTCAAGAACTTCTTCCTGGAACTAAAATCAGGTTAAACTACAGCTCTATAACAACTATGTAGGTGGTCTTGAAATTTTTCCAAAAGGCTTTGCTTGCCTGATCTGCCTGAAGTACAGCAATGTGATTGGAAACAATCACCAGACTCTACTTAACGGAGACTGTTCTTTGAGTACAACGTTCATGAGGAAAACAGAGCCTTGAAAACACTGCCTTTAATCACTGTTCAACCCAGGTAGGGGTTGAAGTGCATTTGGAGACCTCTAAATTATTACAGAATTTGGTGACATGAAAGGGTTTCTTTCTCTGTATTTCTTACCAAATAAATGTCCAAGGCTCAACAGTTTTAATTTACCTAAAACATCTCTAAATTTTTTGGCCTATAGAATGTAGGCAGTGCTTTTCACAAAAGAGAGTTAAGTTCCCTAAATTTTCAAATGAAAAGATGGGCACATCATTCAGCAAAAAGTCTGGTGCTTGGCTACCTGGGTTACTTTAAATACAGATTCCCAAGTCACCTCCAGAGATTATGAATGAGTAGTAACGGAAGCCTAGGAAATACACATGAAACACACTAAGGGGTTCCAATATAGGTGGCACAGGAGCAGAATCTGAAAATCACTACTCTCCATTCCTAGAAATGGTCCTACCTACATGCTGTGCTATCACAAGGAAGAAAAGCAGCAACAAGAAGCAACTTTTAGACTTATAGACATTACAATCCCCAAAATATTTTTTCTATTGTTTTAATATAAACATGGTTACTGTGCAGAGGTGGGTTATGGCTCCTGGATACAAGATACATTTCCTGCCAACTGGGAATATCCCTTGAATCAAATGCTGACCTTTAAGAGCAAGATTTTCCGGACATGTTCAATAATAAACAAGGCCACGCTTAGTTCAAATTTGCCCTCAATTACACAAGTGAAGATTCAAGAACAGATAGTACATGTGTTAGGAGGGGAGGTCAAACCAACCAACAGTGCTCACAAAGCACTTAAGAACCATTTCATCCCCCTTCATAAACAATTCAACAGTTCAGAGTAGCAGAGTGTATGTAGCAAGACAGAAGAGTTAATTTACACACACTCTGGATTGCAGGGCAACAGATGTCAGGCACCATCAAGCAATCTTGTGAGTTGAAAGAATTCTCATATCTATGCTAACTTTAACTGCTGTATCAAACATGTTCAATAATTCCAGCTCAGTGAGGAAAGGGGGAACCTCCATAGTGTTCTAGGTAGAAACTAAACTGGCTGTCCCTTTAAATCAGAGAGTAGTGTAATAGCTATCTGAAGGACAGAAGTCAAGGCAAATTGTAAGGAAATAAGGGAGATGAACCACCCAGCTTGTGGGAAGCAAAAAGGCTTTCGTATTTCTTCCTGGTACATTATACAGTGCACATTAAGGTTTTCAAATATTTCATCATTTGATTTTGCTGTATTGCTGAGTAAATGGGAAGGGTGTCAGCCCATACGAGCTTATACGAGAAAAAGATTAAATTTGGGAAACAGGCTCAGAAAGGCCTGTTCAAGCCAATTACTTTAGTCTGCAACTCCTTCTAAGACTTGTAAGAGAAAATCAACTTTCCAATCCTTTTTCCAACACAGAAGCAATTATTATCACCTGTACTATTTAATTTAAGGATAGTAAATACTTTTTACAGCTGAACCCATAAACTAATTTCTTTCAAAACCAGATGGGGCATGGGTTTAGAGTTTTAATTTTTTTGAAAAAGCAAATGGAAGCATGAGCAAAATGTTTCCTACTGTTCAAGACTCAGCTACTCTTTTTTCCTGAGGTGGTACTGAGTCCAATTTCCTGAAAAATAGGATTTTTTGCTTGGGGGGAAAAGTAAACACTTCTTTTGTTAAGATAATTTTTTAAAAAGCAATTCTATTTGAGTAAAGAGAAATATAAATAACTTGAAACACACAAGAGAAATAGATGACTTCTTACCTTGCTATCACTTTCAGGTTTAAGGTCATTCTGTTAAAAGAGGAAAACAAATATTTTAAGACATATCCTAATGAACTCTCACTATGTGCTTGTTCCTAACCTTGGAACCTGAGACTACAATCTGGTAGTAGGGAATTTTCCCTGAGAGAGATGTCAGGGTCTGTAAAAGGGTATTGCCCTCCACCCCCATTCCCGACTCTGAGCATATAAGAGCCCTTTTTAGAATGGCATGTATGGTTTGAAAAGTCCATATTACCACCTATAGAAAGGAATTTGCAAGAACTACCAAACCACTATTTTAGGTAGAAATGTTATTAACTGCATTGCAAAAATCAATCAATAAAAAAAAAAAAAATCCAAAATCAGTTTGCTTAGCTTTCTGGAGACACTACAAAGTGTTGCTTTACAAGTAATAAGCTGTATCTAAACACAGTAAGGCTAGATGATTTGGGAGAAAATTCAGCCTGACGGATGGGTTGAACGAACTTCCATTGTTCTGTGGCTGTTCGGGAGCTTTCCTTCCCATAAGCACTCCTAGCTCAGTCTGTTCTTACCGGATGCACATCACCAATATAGTACTGCTTTAGCATTTCTCTGGCATCAGAGGAGTGGCCTACATCTTCAAAGCTTTCACTTGCATCTGTACCAGCTTGTTCTAGCAGAACCTCTTCTCCTCCAGGATGCTACAAGGAAAAGACATTTACTGAACAGAGCACACTCTGAAAAGTAAACCAACGTAAGTTACTTTCTCCTCCCTCTTTTCTCCCTTTAACAGGAATAATGGAACCCATCAACACTGTATGTCACCTGATAGGATGCAACAGGAAGAATACATAAATTTCTGTTGATATTCGGGCCAAAACTGCACAATACGGGTGTAATTATCAGGAAACCTACAAGTGAAAATGGAGAGGTAGTGTGCAAAACAACTGACTTGTGAGCTCCAAAAATACCAAGATCATGAAAGCCAAGGGAAGACTGAAGAATCGTGCCAGAGTGCAGGAGGCTAGAGACAAGATAAATGAAAATGACATGTGCTCCTGGGGTCTATTCCTTTGCCAACATTATTAAGACGGCTACAGAAACCCAAATGCAGATTCTGGGCAAAGGATACATAAAATCCTGTATTCTATTATTGTAACTTCTCTATATGTTTGAAATGGTTTAAAAAGAACAAAGTTAAATAAATAAATAATATAAAAACAACTATGTCCATACCTATGAAGTAAACTCTATCTATAACTTACAAGCTATATGACCCTGGACAATTATTTAAAATTGAGATTATTAATATCTATTTCCTATTTATAAAATGAAGATAACAAGTACCTATCTTAACTACTATTGTGAGTATTAAATAAGGATATGAAATACTTTGTACTCAAGAAGAGAGAGGTGCAGTTTGTATGATAAGTTATCATCTATGATTTTAAAAAACAGACACATACTCATATACTCCCATGTGTGCATATCCATACAAATATCCCTTCAAACACTGAAGAGAATGTGTTAGCTGGGAGACAGGGTGGAGGGAAGACTTTAAATTATATACCCTTTTGAAATTGTTTTACCAAGTATTACCTACTCAGGGAAAAAGAAATTTTTAATTACATTTAGTACAACCCCTGACCTAAAGCGTGTTTAAAAACTTACTACAAACTTCTGTTTTTTGATGAGTCAACAGGGATTAGCTCTTTTGGAAACTTGGAGTAGCCTTAACCTTGTAACTTTTGTTTGAGCTAGAACCTCTCAGAAGAAAAAAGAGAATGCATGACCTGGTGGGCATGCAGCAAGGATCCTTGTCGGAGCTGGGTTCCACTTTATGTTTGAAATTAGAGAAAACAAAGATTGTGTGACATAGGGAAAGAACTATTTGTAAATGTTTTAAAATTATTTCCTTCTGGTGACTGTAGAAATGAAAAGCAGAAAAAGAGGAAAACTCAAGCTAGTGATAATATATAAAAACTTAGCAAAAATTTAATCTCTAGAAGAAACATTACCAATTATAACTAATTATCATGTGCAATCAGCCTGACTTCTAATCACAATAAACTCTTTGTTTTCTTGGGATCCAAACTCCCCGTAAAATTTACATGCTAGTATTTTTATAACTTCCTTTATAAGAGTAATAATTTTCATTACTGAAAATTTAGAAACTACAGACAAGCAAAACAAATCTCCCTGTATTGTTCATTTTGTGCATACAGAATGACATAAAGAACAAATGTGTCAAAACTTTATTCCAAGCTTGTCCAACCTGCAGTCCATGGACCGCATGCGGCCCAGGAGGACTTTGAATGCAGCCCAACACAAATCTATAAACTTTCTTAAAATATTATGAGATTTTTGGGGGACTTTTTTTTTTTTAGCTCATCAGCTATTGTTAGTGTTAGTATATTTTATGGGTGGCCCAAAATGATTCTTCTTATAATGTGGCCCAGGGAAGCCAAAAGATTGGACACCTCTGCTTTATTCAAATAAACTCTTTTTCAGAGTGACCACTTAGGGCTAGGAGAGACTTAGGAAAACTTCCGTATCTCTCAATACTGTCCAAGGGAAATCAGTGACTTGAGACACTGCTGGATTCTCAAGTGCCTTCAGAAAGATCAAAGATGGGTTAAACAAAGGAAGAAGGTTCTTGATCTGGAATTCAGATCCACTGGAAAAAAAAAATGGTTCTATACTATCTATAGCTACTCAGTTGAACTAAAGACCCAGTATTCTACCTAAGAGAGTTTATGTGTCATTATAAGAAGGGAGAAAGGCAACTGCTGGCAGATACATAGGTAAGGGTTGCCCAGGAACAATTCTGTCTGGATTAAATGTTCCAGGGAAGTGGCGGGGTGCCATTTCTTTACCAAGAGGCAGATGTAATTTGCATGTTGAGCACTGTAATAAAAAACAAATGACTCTTTTGATTCTACAAATTAAACTATCCTGTTTTCTCTTTAGGAGACAAATCATATGTAAAAAGTAAAGCCAAGGAAGTCAGAGTAAGGTCTGTAAATTATATCAATGTCCATATCCTGATTATAATATTGTACTAATTTTGCAAAATGTTACCATTGGAGGAAAATGAATAAAAGGTATAAGGGATCTATTATTTCTTGTAACTGCTTATAAATCTACAATTATCTCAATAAAATTTTCAATTAAAAAATCAAATGGAATATCCAAAAAAAATGTGTATAGATAAAAGTACTTACACACACACAAACACACAAATAATCATAGCAGCATTACTCATTATGACCCTAAACGTGAAACAACCCAATGTCCATAAGCAGAGTATGAAAAATTGAGGGAGAGGCAATGAGGAATAATAATTTAATGGGTATGGAGTTTCCATTTGGGATAATGAAAAAGTTCTGGAGGTGGATAATGGTGATGTTTGCACAATGTGATTATACTTAATGCCACTAAACTATACACTTAAAAATGGTTAAAACAGTAAAATTTAGGCTAAGTATATTTTGCCACAATAAACAATAAAATAAAAACTACATTATGCTAAGTGGAAGAAGCCAGACACAAAAGGCTAAATATTGTATGATCTCATTATACTTAAATGAGGTACCTAGAATAGGCAAATTCATAGACAGAAAGTAGGTTAGAGGTTACTAGGGGGCCTGGGGAGAGCAATGAAGAGGGAGTTGTGGTTATAGAGTTTCTGTTTGGAGGGATGAAGAAGTTTCAGAACTAGATAGTGGTGTTGGTTACACACATTGTGAAGTACTTAATGCCACTGAATTGTAGTTAAAAATAATTAAAATGGGGTTCCCTGGTGGTGTAGTGGCTGGGCTTTGGCACACTCAGCGCTGTGGCTCAGGTTCAATTCCTAGCCAGGGAATTACCTCCCCCTCCCCAAAAAAAGACTTAAATCTAGAGCATCAGTTCCCATGTGGTGATACATTGACCCCCAGGTGTACATGCTGGGTCATCCAGGGGTATGTGAAAAAACAAAGTAAAAAAATGCAAAACATTAGTTATGGAACAGTAACCATTATGAAAAAAATAGTTAAAATGGCAAATTTTACCACAATAAAAAGAAGCAAGCTAGGTTTACATAATATAAGCCAAAAATTTGCTTTTGTCTGAATCACAGCAAAACAAAACGTGTAAGACCGAAGGAGTTTGGGGATTATCCTCAGTATTCTAGACTAGTTGTTATACTATTCAAATCACTTAGACAATCATGAATTCTTCCATTTTTATTAAATAAACCTAATATAGGGCAGTACATATTTCCTATTTTTTTCCTAGGAACTGCTTTGCTTTTAATAATATAACTCATTATGAATTTGCAAAAATATTCTTTTGACCTGGATAGCCTTTGTGTTTTAAAACTAACAGACCTTATCTCAGCTTATATTATATAAGCAATTACACAATATTACAAATAAAAAATGTTCCAAATAAACTATACTGCAACCAAGATCATAAACCGTCAGAAGAGATGAAACAATGTGATTGATTCATTTCTATTTCGGTCAAGCAATAATCAAGTGAAATACTTTACAGACACAAAGAAAATTCTGTAATGTCTTTTGTGAGGGGTTTTAGTTGGTTCAAGTATCCAAAGTGTATGTGGTAGGGGGCAGGGGAAGCATTTTGGCACTTTCCCTTTCATTTACTTTACTATGTATATTGAAAACAGAACATACATTTTATGGTTTGATACAGAAAAGAGGACAGATTACTAAAAGAAAATAATACTTCCATATTACTAATTCTATAGAAAGGATACAGGACAAATAGGCAGAAAGTGGAGAATGTGAAGAATGACAGTTACAAAATAATAATCTCATTGGGAAAAAAATTGCAAATTCTCTGTGGGTGGAAATTCCATACTGATATAACAAAAATGTAACAACAGAGAAAGGCTAAAGACCACCTGACTTGGAAAATTAAATCTAACAGCTTTAAGTAGGACTACAGAAGCTGCAGTATCAGGCCAAATGATGAAAAGAGCAACCTCTAGCCAAAAAGATTAGCAGAATACCTCATCAAAATAAGATACGAAGATTAAAATTTTGGAGCAGACAAAAATTACTTCCTAAAATACAGTCTGACAGGGCAGAGAAAGATGATAAACCTGGGTGGTGAACAGGAGGAAATGGTATAGGTTCGTAGGTATTTGCCTTTGGATTAGAAGGAGACCTGGTGAAACATGGGTGTCAGGGCCTGAAGTTCAGGTCTACAGATACAAGCATAACAAAACACCCCATCAGATTAGGTCCCACTGCTACAGGTTTTCATAATTTCTTACATACCTTCATGGTATATACTTACCACAATTGCAGTGATTTATTTGATGTTTTTCTTCCCCTACTAGACTACAAGCTCCATAATAATAGGGACCACAGTTTTCTTATTCATAACTATGTTCCAGAATGCAGCACAGCACCTGGAACACAGTGTGATCTAGGGAATCCTCTGCCCTCTTTCCCTCCCACCTGCCCTCTCTCCCTCACTGGCATATGCTCTCTCATGCCCATGGGCAATATGAATAAATAAGTGAAAGACAATTTGTTGATCAAGGCCTCTCACCTGGACGGTGCTAGAGGTTAAATTTCACCTCATCTATTCCTAGCCTTCCCTAGGACAGACCACTTGGGACTGTTCGTGGAAAGACAATACTCTTTCTATAGATTTATTAATTCCACAAGATAGGTAAATAGTACTTTCTTTTGACCAGTCTTGGAGAAATCCAGTAAGAACTGTTAGTAGTCAAACTTTGAAGCTTTCAGCAGTTATTCCAAAATTGCACCAAAAAGAGCTTGCATTCTGTCTTTCAGAAGGCAAGACCACTTTCTACCTTGCATGACAATTACTTATGCACAGATCTCACCCTCCTGCAAGTCCAAGGCAGTAAATTTACCCTTAAATCTTCACACTATCTGCCATTTAGTAAGCACTCAAAAAATGCTGCAGAAAAATTACATTATTAATAATAAAAATAACTGCTAACATTTACTGAGCTCTTTATGCCAGGTACCAGGATAAATCCTTATATGCATTATTTAAATTAACTGTCCCAAAAACAATACTGTGGATTAGGTACTATTACCTCCATCTTACAGAGATGGAAAAGGCCTTCACAGAGCTTATTTATCCAAGTTTACACAACTATTAAGTGGTAAAGTAGGAAAGTGAACCAAACACTTAAGACTCCAAAGCCAGCACCCAGTCATAAGAATAATATTTTATATACATAATTTGCCAAAATTCTCCTCAAAAGACGTTGTTAAGAAAATGAAAAGGGGAGTTCCCTGGTAGTGTAGTGGCTTAAGGCTTTGGCGATGGCGCTGTCAACGCTGTGGCCTGGGTTCGTTTCCCACATACCAAAAAGAAAATAAATAAATAAATACATTTAAAAAAAGAAAGAAAATGAAAAGGCTGGGAGAACATATTCGTAATACAAGTATCTGAAAGGACTTGCATCTGGAATACATAAAGAATACTTACAAGTCAATAGTATGAAAAACAACCCAATTAAAAAATGGGCAAGACTGAACAGACACCTTACCAAAAGACATACAAATGGCAAATCAGCTCATGAAGCTACTTAATATTATTAGTCATACAGGAAATACAAGTTACAACCACAATTATATGCTAGTACACACCCACTAGAATGGCTAAAAGTAAAATGACTGACAAATACTATGTGTCAATGAGGATGTGGAGAAACTAGAGAACTCATTTATTATTGTTGGTGGGAGCATACAATGATGTAGACACTTTGGGAAAACTTGCTAAAAAGTTAAAAAAATATGACCCAGCAATCTCACTCCTACTTACCCAAGAGGAATGAAAACATGTCCACACAAAGATATGTACATGAAAGCTCATAGCAGCTTTATTCATAATAGCCAAGTAATAGAAACAACTGAAATGTTAATCAACAGGTGAACACATAAATTTTAGTATATTCATATAATGAAATAAAAAAGCAATAAAAGGAATAAATTGCAGATACACAGAAAAAAAACACAGATGAATCTCACAGATATACAGCAGACTCGCATTAATCAGAACTCAAGCAGCCAACACTCTCAAGCAACCAGCAAAAAAAAAAAAAAAAAAAAAAAAAAGAAAAAGAAATACTACATTTATCTGCCATCTACTGATCCCCATGGGTGCCAGTTAACTGAGTGTCTACTGTATTAAGAAAAAGACACTACACACAAAAGAGTACATGTAGTTTTCTAGTGGTAGAAATCAAATCAATGGTTGTATGAGGGCAGAGGTGGTAGAAGTGTTTCAGGGGTGTCCAACCTTTTTTTGGATTCCCTGGAAGAAGAATTGTCTTGGCCACACATAAAATACACTAACATAAAAGATAACTGATAAACTAAAACAAAGGTCCACGCATAATGTTCATAATGTTTTAAGAAAGTTTACGCATTTGTGTTGGGCCACATTCAAAGCCATCCTGGGCTGCACGCAGCCTGCGGGCCACAGGTTGGACAAGCCTGCTCTCTATGATTGCAATGGTGATTACACAGGTGAGACATTTGTCAAAAACTCAGTGATCTCTCTATATAAAACCTGTACATTTCCTTGTATGTACATTAGATTTAAATAGTTTACTTGGACAGGGCAAAACCTACATACAAAACATTACTAACGACCTAAATGTTTATCAATAGGAGACTGCTTATACAAATTATGAGCCATACAACAAATTCTATGAATAAGGATGTGTTCCAGGTATCAATGTGGAAAGAGTCTTGAGATGTACAGTTAAGTGAAAAAAGCAAGGCGCAAAATAGTGGGTACAGTATGCTGCCTTTTGTGTAAAAAAAAAAAGACCATCCTCCTTTTTCTCCTATATACAAAACAAAACTTTGGAAGGGTACACAAACAACAGCAGTTAACTTTGGACAGATGGGAAGAAGGCTTTTCACTGTATACCTGTAGGACCTATTCAAAAAAATGAAAAAAATTAACCTGAGTTCCAGAAAAAAGGTACCTTTTCTAACTTTCCTATATCACATAACCAACCCTTCCAAATTATATCTAAAATGTGAAAGAAGGTGGTTGTAAAACAGATTTAACTCTTTTTTTTTTTTTTTTTAATGTGGGTAGTTCGCTGGCTGGGAATCAAACCCAGGCTGCAGCGTTGACAGCACCGAAGTCTTAAGCCACTACACCATCAGGGAACTCCTGACTTAACTCTTAAGTCTTCCCCACCTCATCTAAGAGCAACCATATTCTCTCAGACTTGAAGGTCAAAAATTTTGGTGTCATCCTTGACTCTTCCCTTACTCCTCAAACCCAATGCATCATTAAACCCTACTGGCTCTACCATCACAACACATCCCAAATCTGACACTTCTCACTACTCCCACGGCCACTACCCTGCTCCAAGCCACCAGGTCTTACAGCCTCCTACCAGGGCTCCTTATTTCTGCCCTTGCCCTCCTTCAGTCTCTTCTCAACACTGCAGAGTGATGCTATTAAACCATTTAAGTCACAACACATCACTCCTCTGCTCAACTGTGGTTTCCCTTCTCAGAACCAAAGTCAAGATTCTTTCTAAAACCTGCAAAACTATCCTTGATCTGCTCTCCCCTAATCACGCTGACCTCATCTACTGCCATCCAGCCTCTACAGGCCCCTCACTGTTCCTCAAACACGTCACATGCACACATACCCCCACACCTGAAAGCCTTTGAAGTTCCTCCCTCCACCACCAGGAATGCTCTTCCTGCAGATAATGACATGGCTAGCTAAATACCTTAACTTCCTTCTGGCTTTTACTCCAGTCAACTTCTTTATCAAGCCATCTCTGGCCATCATACTTAAAATTTCAATCTCTCATCCCCTACACATCCATAATCCTCTTCTCTATTTTTCTTCTTAGTACTTACCACTACCTAACAAAGCAAACGAGGGCTCTCTGGAAAAAATCCAGCCATAAATGCCTCTATTTTTCATATTACATGGCTGGATACTTTCTGGACAGCCCTTGTATACTTTAGTTATTTGCTCTGCTTAAATAATGGCTTAAATGTTTAATTATCCATTGCTGTATCCTCAGCACCTAGAATAGTAACTGGCACATAACAGACACTTAATAGGCGAATGAGTTAGTGAATGAATAGGCTTGGAATGAACAAGAAAACAGGGACAGAGACCACAGAACAGTTAAGTAACATGGATAACTGCAGGTAAAGATCTGTAGCTCCAGCTTTAAAGGAAGCCTTGCACAACCACATGAGCATATGGAGAACCAGGTTAGCAACAACTACTTAAGATACTCAAGATTGAATAAATGTCTCCTACAAGCACTGAGTGCTTCTGCTAAATTCATTATGTATTCTGAATAAATCAAGAAGAAATTTGAGGGAAATAAAAATCACAAATGAAAAACATTCTTACCTACTTATTATGAACTATGCTTTAAACATGCTACAGGGAGTTCCCTGATGGTGTAGTGGCTTAAGGCTTCGGCGCTGGCGCTGTCAACACTGCAGCCTGGGTTCAATTCCCAGCCAGGGTACTACCCACATACCAAAAATAATAATAATAATAAACATGCTACAACCTACATCTGAAACTTATTATGAGGCATATACCAAAGGACACAGCTAAAACTAGAATTCTGAATACCATGGAGACAAGAGAAATCTAAATCTCAAGAAATCCATGTAGACACAATCTATGTAAACCAGACACTGACACACTAATCCAATGTATAACCAAAACCTCTCTGAATCTGTTTCTTGCACCCCTGTTAAAATAAGGATTACTACTATCCATTTCACTCTCAACTAGTTATTTTGAGAATGAAATAATGGGAAAGCACTTTTAAAAGCCTAAAATACCATACAAATGCAAGAAGTTACTAAACTTTATGATGTTAACTTATCGGCCACCAGGAAGATTTATTTTAAAAGTGTCCTTTTTGTGCAATTTTACATTTTAAAAGGTTTTACAGATTTATGAATCAAGATTTAGAGATCTCCCCCCTAGGCCCCAAATCAGTAGAAAAAAGTATTTTACTAGTATATTTGCTTCAGAAAAGAACAGAAAGAAATTTTTTTCTACAACAAGGTTACATTACACAAGAATTTCCAAAGGATTAACCACAAGATTAATAATCTAACTCAAAATAAAAGGGCACATACCAAAATATATATAAAATATATATAGTAAATATTTATCTATAAAATCTCAAAGCCTCATGGATTGTGGGTGGGGGGAATCACTGCAAAGGAGAAAAGCGGAAACTTTTTAGGGTGATGGAAATGCTCTTTCTTAATTAGAGTTGTGATTACATGGGTGAATACGTTTGTCAAAACTCATTAAACTGTACTGCATGCAAATTACATCTCTATAAAGTTCGTTTACATAAATTAAATGTCTCTCCTATTTCCTTAAATTAAAAAAAAAAAAAAAATCACCCAGTTATACCAGGGTCTCAAGAACTTGTATAATGAGATCTAATACAAGGCCTTGAAGATTTAAGAGGATGACAGAACCTGAGTCAATGGCCAGAAAAAGGTCAACTCATGACCCTCTGGCCTCAATGTCAACTCAAATTAGAAAAAATAAACACAGCATAATGGGGGAAGGGAAAGAATCTCCGCTTCTCAAGAAAATGAAAACCAAAAATGATGTTATTTCAGAAGGCAGAGTGGAAAGAATACAGGTGTAGAGCCCTTCAGAACTAGGTTCGAAAGGCTCTGGGGCATAGTTCATGGCTGTTAAGTGTGTACCCTTTAGAATCCTCAGTCTTTCTGAGGTTCAGTTGCCCTTCTGTAAAATGGGCATCATAATGGCTTAACATAGGTGTCCAACCTTTTGCCTTCCCTGGAAGAAGAAGGTCTTGGGGCACACATAAAATACACTAACACTAATAATAGCGGATGAGCTAAAATAAGATGCATAATTTTCCTAATGTTTTAAAAAAGTTTAGGAATTTGTGTTGGGAGGCATTCAAAGCCGTCCTGGACGCATGCATTGGCAGGCCGAAGGTTGGACAAGACTGGCTTAGATTTTTCCCTAGCACACAGTAAGTGCTCAATACGTAAGTAATATATAGTATTATTTAAAGCACCAAAACTTGGTGCCGGCTGGAAATGCACGCATATATACCCCCACCCCGCTTCCAGTTTCCCTGGGGGGGGGGGGGCGGGGGGAGGGGACGGGCACTGTGGTCCCTTTCGGACGCCTTATCGCCTTCAGCCTAACTTCGCTGCCCTCTACATAACTCCCCTCGCAACTTTCTGGGGCCAACCACCCCTCATCCCAGCAGCTTCCAGGGGCGGCCCACCTCCCCGGCCCCACCTCGTTAAGGAAGCGGGTGATATCGTAGACTCGCCCGTGGATCACCAGCCAAATCTCCTTCAAGGAGTTGCGCTTCGCCACCTCCTCCAAACGGTAATAAGTGACGGGGGTCTCCACCCCTTGCCCTTTCCCATCGCTGCCGCTTGCTTTCACAGTCGCCATTAGGCCTGAGATACCTCTTCACCGCTATCCGGTTTACGCTACTAACTTCCTTGCGCTAGACCCTGCGCTCAGCCTCCCCCCGCCTCCGTAACCAGGGCCTGGCAACAGCCAATCATGCTTCCGAATAGTTCCTGGTTCATTTTCTTTTCACCAATGAAATGAGGAGTTGTTTCAAATCCCGCCCACTCCTCACTGTTCCTCAGGACGTAGGCCTGGTTCGAGGTCCAACTAACCAATCAAAATCGCCCATCCCCTCCAATCTCGCCAATTAGATACCGTGATTTTGGAAAGGCGCCTAATAGAGACGAGCTGACAGGTGTCACGTAGGGGAGGTTTCCCCATCACTTGGCGTACGGTCCTGCAGAGTCCTGGTAGAGGCGGACGAATCTCCAGTTTCCCATTTCTCTTCCCGTGGCCGAGGACCCCTCCTGAGTCGCGCTAAGCTCGCTTTCCCTCACTGCTTGTGCAGCCTGTAATTCCAGCCTCGGTTGACATATTTGCTTTGTAGCCTCCAGGTGGAGACCTGATGAATCCTGTCTCTAAGGCTGTTTCTTCACCGGTAAAATGAGCATGATAGCATCTACCTTATAGGGAAGTTTGGCTGATGAAATGAGAGAGGGAATGTATCTAAAGAGCTCTTGGCACATAGTAATCTCTACATACATGAAAAGGCTGTGTTAGAAAAGGTAGTTAGAAAACTGTTCCAACGACATCTAATGAAAACAAATCCACATTGAATTGTTTTTACGTCTCTGTTGAATATTGATTGACCACATAAGGGTGGGTTTTCCCCTGAACTTTCTATTCTATTCCATTTCGTTCTATTCTGACTTGTCTATCCTTATGCCAATTTCACAGTTTTGATTACTATAGCTGTATAGTAAGGCTTGAAGACAAGTAATGTAAATCCTTCAGCTTTGCTCTTATTTTTCAAAATTATTTCTGCTCTTCTAGATCCTTTGTATTTCCATAAATTTTAAGATAAGATCAGCTACTGAACTAAGTGATCAAGGTTAGCATCACCAGAGATAAATGATGTTGGTAGCATGTACTCCCTGGTATGTGATGAAAAGGGCACTTCTCCACTATGGCGTTCTTCGCCCAAACCCATAATCCCAGTCTAAGCATGAGAAAAACATTAGGCAAATCCAAATCGAGGGACAGTCTACAAAATACCTGACCACTCAAAACAAACTCATTTTTAAAACAAAAGAAAACAAACAAACAAACAAGAAAACACCAAAACATTGCTAATTGTCAGTGAGGAGATACAACAACTAAATGCAATGTGGTATCCTGGATTGGATCCAGATGAAATTAGCAGTAATGAACCAGGACTGATTTCTTAGTTTTGACAAATGTACTATATTATTTGTAAGATATCAACTTTATGGGAAGCTGGGTGAAAGGTATACAAGAACTCTGTATTATTTTTGCAAATGTTTTATAAATCTAAACTCCCAAAGTAAACAAGTTATTTTTAATAATTAGCCTGTTAATTTCTTTTTTTTTTATTTTTATTTTTTATTGGGGTGACATCTGTTAGCAAGGATTACATAGGTTTCAGGCATACGATTCTACAGTGCATTGTCAACTTGATGTATAATAAGTTCACCACCTAATGTGACTTCTCTTTCCATCACCTTATATTTAGCTTCCCCCCCTCCTCTCCCATCCCCTCCCCTTTCTCCCCTCCCTAACCCACTCGTCCCCAAATAAACATTAAACTATTGATTGTGTCCATGGGTTATTTGTTTGTTCCTTTCTTTTTTTCTTTGCTTTCAGTTTTATATTCCGCATATGAGTGAAATCATGCAGTTCTTTGTTTTTTCTGTCTGGCTTATTTCACTAAGCATGATGATCTCCAGGTCCATCCATTTTGTCTCAAATGGCAATATTTCATCTTTTCTTACAGCTGAGTAATATTCCATTGTGTATTTGTACCACAGCTTCTTTATCCAGTCATCTGTCACAGGGTACTTTGGTTGATTCAATGTTTTGGCCACTGTGAACAGCGCTGCAATGAACATTGGGGTACATAATCTTTGCGGACAAAGGTTTTCAAGTCTTTTGGGTAGATCCCCAGAAGGGGGATTGCTGGGTCATATGGTAGCTCCATTCCCAATTTTCTGAGGAACCTCCACACTGCCTTCCACAGTGGTTGTACCAGTTTGCACTCCCACCAGCAGTGTACCAGAGTTCCTTTTTCTCCACATCCTCTCCAGCACTTGTTATTCCTTGTCTTGTTGATAACAGCCATTCT